>LPNX010151891.1:8133-42763 GCA_001517045.1 Pseudotsuga menziesii | reverse complement strand
TTTCATTGTAAATAATATTTCAGTTAGTAGTTAGTAGATTCTCGTTAATTATCTCGTTGTCTAACTGTAAATAACGATTTTGATTTGATTTATATGTAATCCTCTTATACAAAATAATACATTGATTGCGGAGGTTCTTCATGACCTCTATCAACTGTGTTACCGGGGATTGCAATATTTGAACTTGTTACTTTTCCCGCAAAGCCTTTACCAACTGATAACGAATAATTTCCTGTAGGTTCGTGCTTCGTCCGTGCTTCATGATATGATGGTTTTCTCAATGAGAAACTACAGAGAGATAAAGCGGTGGGAATTAAACCTGAGTGTGCCTCAACAATGAAAAACAGAAAGAAGAAAACAAATGAAAGAGGAATAAGGTTGGGATTTGGAGTTCTGGTGTAGGGGAAGGAGGTTATGTAGAACCGTGTGCAGGTGCCAAGACAGCAATTACTTGCCATGTAATTCAATAATTATGGATAAGAAGAATCCATACTGTAATTTTAATACGCAAATCATTAATTGCAGATCGTGCGGCTTTAAAATCGATTTTAATATGCAAATAGCATAAGATTTTAATTTTCAAATTGCTTTTTATTTTTTAAATTGCTGGGTGCAAATCCCACAAATCATGTGGTGGAACAAGAACTTACCCTCGTGGAAGAAGAATCCACTCACATTTTAGAATTATTGTTTCCATCTAATAATAAAATCCAAATCTCCATATTTTTATGGTCTATATCGTCGCAAAACTACAGAAGACAAAAAACTTAACTTTAACCACAATATGTCTAAGAGTTTTTCTCAATACACCAAGACTTTCTCAAAATATACACTCTCATGGAAGCCAAATCTAGCTAATGCAATAAAGGCGTGAGTTTCAATTTAGTTCCAACAGTTCGATTTTTATGTTTCAATATTGGCCGCAACGAAAAGTCTGAACCATTAGCAACTATGCATCTTAAGAGATCTAGGAAATCAACATTTTAAAATTAATTATTGTTAGTGATAAACATGAATGACTAGCAGGATAACCATTATCCTAACTCTCTTTACAATGGAAAGATTAATTAACAAACATTATCCTAAATCTCTTTTTGGTACCAATATTTGATCTTAATAACTGTTATTTTATTCGGTCATGAGAATAGTATATTTGGCTGAATGTTTTATAATACTAATTGATTGCGCAAACATTACTTATTTATAAGCCCTATAATAACAAGGAGCATTTTTTTTATTATTATTATCAAAACCTAAAATTAGATTAAGTTTTAATATGTGGTTAAAATTTAAATGTTTACCATTAAAATATTGAAATTATGTAATATTGTCACCTTCATTATAGACACGATGACATCATACTTTGAATTATGTAGACTGATTCAAAGTTTCTATGGAGTTAAAGTTAGAATGTTCACATGGAAATTTTGTAATAATTTTACCTCCATTAGAGTCTCGATGTCATTGGAAGTTTGAAATGTGGACAATGGTTCAGTTGATACAGTGTGCCGTATATTTATTAAAAAAAGGTTAATTACAGTTTGAATTATATTTATTAAAAATAGGTTAATTACATTTTGAATTATGGAGAATGATTCAATGTTGATACAGTGAGTTTTCTATTTATAAAAAAGGTTAATTAGAGTTTGAATTATATTTATTAAAAAAATTTAATTACAGTTTGAATTATGGAGAATGATTCAAAGTTGATACACTGCGTTTTTTATTTATAAAGCCTTATATTTATTATAAAAGTTTAATATTAAAAATTGTTAATAGTTTTTTAATAGTTTTATTTTTGTATCCTTGTTAATTTATTGGGATTGTCCATATTTGTGGGTTAAAAAGTTTATAGTTTTTTATTTATTAATAGTTTAGTTTATAGTTTTTAACTTTGAAATTATAGTTAAAAGTTTTATTTTTATTTTATTATATTTATAATTAAAATTAAAGTTTTTAATTTTAAGGTCATATGTATATTTTGAATACATAGTTTAAATTATTAATACATTTTATTATCCAAAATATAATTTTATATATTTTAACCTATAAATTGAATAAAAATTTCATATATGTTGTATCTACAATAAACTTCAATGTCCCAGTCCATCAACTTCCATATATGGCACTTCATCCACATGAACCATGAAATTACAGGATAAAATCCATATCACATATTATTTGGATAGTTCTATTATTTGGATAGTCACTAAGAACTAGCACATGCATATAGAAATACCCAGACTTATTGGCATCCAAATTATTCTATGTTTCTAATTATGGTCTTGGAGGTGGTAACTAGACACATGGTAAATTACTATATTTTAAATACCGAGACTTATTGGCATCCAAGTCATTCTATGTTTCTAATTATGGTCTTGGAGGTGGTAACTAGACACATTATACAAGTGGGGCTTTGGGCCATAATCAAATGGTAAATTACTATATTTTAATAGTTCTATTTCGAACTAGATAGGGCTTCCTTAAGGTTTTCATCGACAAAATCTATGATACTTACGGAAACAATTAGACTCGTTAAGAAAAGATTAAATGTAATACATGCATTTGGTACAGTAAGTGTCTCAACATTTTCAATTTCAACAAACATAATTAAATTTATCTTAAATATTTTCATAGTATTCACAAGGATTCATATGTGAACTCCTTCCGTCTTGGGTTAATAGAATCGTTTATTCATTTCAAGGTTTATTCAATCGTTCGAGGTTAATTGATCGATGGTAGATCATTAACTTATTAATATTTTTTGTTAATAAATTTTGATTTTTTAATTTAAATCTGAGCAGATGGTATTTATACATATTATTCTTTATTCTGGAGATTGCAAAACATCCACACCCATTAATGCACATGGGATCAGAATTTCATTATTGGTCTTTATTAGAAATTGAATCCATTTTCGTTACTCAATTTTACTCATCTGCTACTACAAAATATAGAGATTCTAAGCAAATTTAATGTAATTAACTTGCTACCTATCAAAGTGACTTAGAATCAATGCTCAATGTGATGAGTACATTAAATTTCCTTAGAATCTCTATTTTCTGTAATCAAAGAGCGTTATAATTCAGTATCAAATGGATTCAGTTGCTAATAAACACGAACAATGAGAGCATGATCAGATCTACAGGTTTTGATTTTTCGGAAGCTCCTTAATTAAGAATAATAGGTGTAAATGCCATCTTCTATTAAACAATTAATGATCTATCAACAATCAATTATCTCATATGATTGAATAAACTTTCAAATGAATAAACAATTCAATTAACCCACGAGTTCACATATAAATCCTGGTAAAATATATTTGGAATTTATTTAATTATGTTTATACATAATTAAGAAATTGAAAATTATTGAACCCTCACTCAATGCTGAAATATATATGCCTATCCATGTAATAATGTTATCCCACCTTGTAAAGCATGTATACTCGCAATGCTGGAATATTTACGCTTATCCAGATAATAATGTTATACTTTTTCTTTCAAAAAAATAAAGATAAATTCTGAAAACAAAATCCTCATTTTCCACAATCCAATATATAGTAATAACCATTTAATTAACCCAAAATTCTTAAATGATTTTTAATATTTATTTTAATGATCAATTTTCACAATCCAATATACAGTAATAACCATTTAATAAACCCAAAATTCTTAAATGATTTTTAATGTTTCTTTTAATGATCAGTTTTCACATATTACTTTTTCTAAAGATAATTTCTGAAAACAAAATCCTTATTTTCCACAATCCAATATACAGTAATAACCATTTAATAAACCCAAAATTCTTAAATGATTTTTAATATTTCTTTTAATGATCAATTTTCACATATTACTTTTTCTAAAATAGAGTAAGCACTAGATTCCTTTTAGTGAACAATATTGAGAGCTAATTTTCGTATATTACATTTTATAGAATAGGGTACGCATTAGAGACCCAGAGGTACTGCACAGTTTGCTAAGCAATAAACATAATGGACATTTTTTTGAGAAGGCAGCTTCCACTAGCAGGGGAGAATATTATTAATTAGTGAGAATGTTGAGTTGAGTGAATTAAATGGTCTATTGGGAACAAGCCATTCCAGGTTCAACGTATACAATGCCAGAAAATGAAATTGTTGTTCGACATTGTAAGATATTAAGCTATATAATGATAATATCTTAAATAATAGTTACTATCATTGTCCTCTACATATTGTTTGATCCAACGCCTTGTGAAGCTAAAATTCCAAATAATTTGGTTTTTTGTGGAATCCCAATCATATCGACCATCGCTCTGTTCATCATAATGCCCTATTTGTCGAACAACAATTTCATTTTCTGGCATTGTATACGTTGAAGGTGGAATGGCTTGTTCCCCTATAGACCATTTAATTCACTTAACCCAACATTCTCACTAATTGATAATATTCTCCCTGCGAGTGGAAGCTGCCTTCTCTAACCATCACAGACGACCCAGAGGTACTGCAGAGGTTTAGAGCTTTGTTTCTAATACTTGTTACAAGTATTAAAAACAGAGGGAGGATTATAACATATATTAGTCATACATTTGATTCTTGACGAACAAAATAATTTCGAACCCAGTTGTATTCGCTCTTTGTATACAAATTTTACACAAAATTATAAAGATGATATAAATCATAGATTAAACATGAAAAAGAAAATGAATGATACTACATTCACATTCGACTCTTCGTGTACAGAAAAATTTCCCTCGCTGTATTCAATTTGCAAACAAAACAAGGGTCTCACCTTGCCAGGTTGGCAGAAAAATATGATAAAAAAAGAGAAGAGCCTTATGCTAGGAATGTAATATTCTTGCTAACTTTTGTCCTCAATGGCGAGTCTTCCTATAAACCTGTATAATCAGATCTTATTTCAACTTTAAAATTTAAAAATAAATTAATTAATTAACCTGTCAAAGCATAAATAAGCAAGTGACCGATCAATTAAATTTAATGAATATGCGAGTATAGATCGCGTGTTACCTCGAACTACGGTCTCCTATTGAAATTTAAATGACCTTTCCCAGCAATTGAATTTTCTAACCATTTCCAGCAAAAGAAATTTTCCGTGCTTTCGATACACAGGTGCCGTGGGGCGTATCTTCTTCTCCAAGAGGGAGGGAGGGCGTAGCATCTTGTATAGAAAATCATGGCGTATCATCTCCGACTGCATGAAACGTGGAAAATGAAACGCCTTCTCAGTTGAAACGCCTTTCAAGTTGGACGTGGCGCCGACGTAGCATACAGGATGTCCAATAAGATAATATCCAATAAGTTAATTAAACCATACTTATAGTAGGTATACCGGAATAGAACCATCAACGATAATGCAAATGTTTTAATATTGAGTTAGCACCTTGCAAGTTTATATATAATAACAATATCCCTAATATTTAGAGTTCTTTTTAAACAATGACTATAAGAAATATGAAATAATTTTTAGATTATTTTTATAAATTTCTTTTTTATAAATAATATTTAAGAAAATATATCTAAGTGGAATAAAAGGGTTTTGCTATATAGCAAATGAAGTTTGACTGCTGAGCCTATTGATAGCATCTATTTATTAATATCTCCGAGGGAAGATATGTTGCAGCATGTTTAGAACAGTAGAAAGTGGAGGACAGTTAATATTGGTATTTGGTTTGTACTTTGTACATTTAACGTCTATTTCAGCAGCCATTCTTATTAAAAAAAAAAAGTATGAATAAATAAATAAAAATCTTTTATGACTTGTTTTTCTAAATGATAAAATGTTAGTAAAGATTATATATAGTAATGCTATACTAAATGATAAATAAAAGTTTATTTTATTAAATTTTTATAATGCGGCATAACATTATTGAGTCAAGAAGATTTATCGAATGATGTTAATTTCCATGAAAAATACAAAATTGCTTCAAAGCATTTACATTGACTAGCACATTTGTCAATTGTATTCATTAACAAATGGGATAGAAGAGCATATTCTTTTAAGTTGTCATTACACCATAACAAAGATGGCTAAATTAGTCAACTAAGCTTACTTTTGTAAAATCAAGGATTCAAACACATTTAAAGATTAAAAAATATGAATGTAGAGTACATTCAAAGATTGCTTAAAAGACACAAACATATTGAAAAAAAAAAATTCTCAAAACAATGAGGGCACAAAATAAAAAATAATTAAATTTAAATGTATGGCTTTTTAAAAGTCAATCTTTAGTTTTGTAAATCTAATTTTTTTATAAGTTAAACTTTACTTTGATAAATCTAACTCAACTTTATTTCTTCAAACTTTAAAGTGGACTTCTTTTTAATAGTTTTAAATTGCATGTGAAAGGGGACCAAATTTTTCAAATGGCCTTCTAATTTTTGAAAGTGCAAAAAAATCAATTCCCTTTAATGTGAATAATTAGGATACAAAGCATTTTGGTTTACATAAGTTAGTAATGACATATCCATATAACATCATAAATACGATATTCTATTTCTATTATGGTATTTTGTGTTCAACTTTGGAGCCACATCTTCTCTAAAACCTATTTCATGCTTAAAAGATAGTATTTTGTCTCTTTTGAAAGTTGAAGATTCTTACATAATTCCAATTTAACTTAGAGCAACTTAATTTTATTTTAGACATTGTTTAAACCTACTTCTCTACATTTACATGCTATAAACTCAATTTCAAGTTTATTTAGACAAAGTTAAAAGTGGGAGTTATTGGAGCCAAAATGTGGAGAAATACTCCCTTTATGTCCCTATTTCCAAGCTCTCGTTATCAATTAGTACTTTTTTATTATGCAGAAGAGTATTTGGGAAAATGTCTTCAAAGAGACGTAGAGCAAATTCTAAAATATATGGTCATGAATGGTAAAACCGAATATTACTGTGTAGCATAATATATAACTTCCCATATACATTGTTGTTAATTAACTGTATGTCAAAAACTCAAAACCCTTGGTTTACATCCATACTCTAAGCTTGGCTTACAATCCATTAGAAAAAATATTGGGCGTTGGGGAAAGATGTTTCAAAAGGATTTGAGATGGGTTTATCATCAATATTCAAGCTAGTAATATCACACAGGTGTAAGATTTTGATGCTTTAATAAATATGATCTTGGACCTTATCTAAGAGAATAATATGCACAACAATAATCATAAGAGACAAGAGACACAAAGATTTTTCCTCGGGGAAATGATAAAGGAGAAAACCCTACAACTTCCTCAGAGATAAAATAAGCACCAATAGAAAAAGTAAAAACCAAAAACACAAACATGATCTTCGACAACTTTTCTCTCTCTCACTTGTGTGACCTCTTCTTCTCTCACTCATGTGCTATAGTTGAGTGAATGTGTGTTTCAAATAGAGATTCTCACTCTCTATTTATACTAGTTTTCCACTTGACAATTACTTACTATGGCCGACTTCACTAGGAGAGTCTAATAACCCTAGTACCCCTCAACTGTGGGGACTATTTCCCTAACTTACAATAGAGGGTTAAAGTCTATAACTTTACATGAATTTATTATATTAATGATTCTCCTTATAGGAACATCGAGGTACAATGAAATACAATATAAGATATACAATTGAATACATTATGAGGCTACAATTACATCAACACTACCGCTTAACTAGGAAGGTATTATCTTGACACAATTCATCAACACAAGTCTTCGTCTATAGATCATCATCAAAACTGGATCATAATCAAGATTGATCATCATCATGATGGATCATCGTCATCATCATTGCTCCTACTATCTCGATCAAATGGTGTTATCTCTCAATTCTACTCATCATAGGAAGTTCTATAGAACTAGCCCTTTTTCATGCTGGTTGTAGGCCTAACCTCCATGTAGGTATTCATCTTCTACAACACTTATATATGACCATGGCAAGAACAAATCCCACAACCATGTTAGAAAGGATCTTCTCTTACATCTGACCATGGGAGGAACACATCCTGCAACCATGTTAGAAAGGATTTGTAATTACATCTAACCATCTGGGGAACACATCCTACAACCATGTCAGAATGGCTCTGCACTTACATCTAAACATGTGGGGAACACATCCCGCAACAATTTCAGAAGGGCTCTGCATATACATCTTACCATGTGGGGAACAGATCCCGCCACCATGACAAAAGGGCTCTGCACTTACATATGACCATGTGGGGATCACATCCCGCAACCATGTCAGAAGGAATCATGGACTCATCACTTCCCCTTGGAAGGAACCTTGATCTGGAGAACACCAAGCTTCTCCTTAAAGTATTCAAACTTCACTCTAGCTAATGGCTTGGTCATCACATCAGCTATATCCTCATCCGTTTTAACATACTGGAACTTCACTACTCCTCTCTGCACCATATCCCTGATATAGTGATATTTGATCTTGATATGTTTAAACTTGTAATGGAACAACAATTTCTCTAACAAATTCACACAACTCTGGTCGTCACAATATATACATTAGAGGAATTTTGGGGTCTAAACTGGGCCTCCTAAGGAAAATAATAAAATAATAGTTAAAATAATAAAATAATATTTATTAATTTTGGAGGAAGAAAGAAAAAAACTACTTTTTGTGTTCGTATTTTCAACATATCTCCCTGTGTTTTTACTCAAATTTCGATCGGGAGAGCTCGTTGGATGCGGAATTTGATTCTGCATCCAATGAGTACCCACACCACATACTATTTATGGACCCCGCTACCCCAAAAACAAGAAATATTTGAAAAAATGTGCTTATGACATCATCATCACATTTTTTCAGGTATTTCTTATTTTTGGGGTAGTGGGGTTCGTAAAAAGTATGCAGTGTGGGTACTCGTTGGATGCAGAATCAAATTCTGCATCCAACGAGCTCTCCTGATCTAAATTTGAGTAAAAACACACGAAGATATGTCGAAAATACGAACAAAAGAAGTAGTTTTTTTTATGACAAATATGTCAATTCAACCATTATGGTTGACTCAGTTTATTGAAATTCTATTGGTTCTTGAATTCCAACTCACAAGAACTTATTTTGGCATGTTTTCTTATAAGGCCCATTTTAGACCATAAAATTTCCTCTAATGCAAGTAGCATCCAACTGGAGATTAAATAAATTAGATAGTAGCTTCCTCATCCACACTGGCTCACAACTAGTGGAACAAGTTGCGACATACTATGCTTCCGCTGTACTCAGTGCCACGCAAGATTACTTCCTACTAAAAAGAGAGATCACACCTGATCCCATACTAAAGAAGCACCCCGAAGTGCTCTTCCTATCAATGGCCCTAGTTTCCCAATCTGAAACCACATAATCTTCCATGTTAATCTTTTGATTTGCATCATACTTGATCTCATAATCAACTGTACCCTTTAGGTACCTCAGAATATGCTTTGCAGTAATCAGATGAACATGTCTTGGATCCATAATGAACTAGCTTAATGTGTTCATAGCAAAGAAGATATTTGGTCTCGTATTCGTCAAGTACATCAAAGACCCAATCATCTGACGATACATCATACCATCAACTGAGTCTAATGAAGCATCACTCAATAGCTTCACTTTCGATGCCATAGGTGTGGTCATGGAATTGCACTACATCATCCCGAACCTCTTCAAGATCTCTACTGCATACTTCCCTTGTCCCAGGGAGATTCCATCTGTATTCTACCACACCTCCATGCCCAGAAAGTAGTGTAGCATACCCAATTCCTTCATCTCGAACTTGACAGCAAGTCTCCTTTTTGCATCAACATATAACAGGATCATCACTGGCCTTTCGCCTTCAACCTTGAAGCGAAGGTTGGAATATGCTTTACTCTGAGTAAATCCTAGATCCATTAGTAAGCTTCCAATCCTACCATACCATGTCGAACCTCAAGATATTCTGCAGTGACTCCCTCTGAAGTAGCGCATCATTATTCTTCTTCCTTTCATACTCTATGCATTCAAACATTATGTATTGGGGTGACAAGTAGCTTCCTTTGATATCTAGGGTCACTAGATACCAAGATCCTCTATATTGAACCTTTTCAAAATTTCTTTTCGCACCCATCTATGAGCTTGTCATCCTATATAGGATTTCATCTTCATCCTTATAGAAAAGGATAAGATATTCATCCATTTGGGTGATCTTCAAGCTCCTCGTGTAGGTGTTATCCCATGGGTGTCTTCTAAGCTTGTACAAGGCCTTCTTTAATTTGCACACATGAGTCTGACTGTCATGTGTCTTGACTTCGAGTGGCTGCAAATGTCTCTTCGTACTCTATGCCTTCTTTTTGTTAGAAGCCTCATGATACGAATCTTGCCTTCTATCCCACGATGTTTCCATCTAATACATGCTAGATATTATAGATTTATATAAAATATACTATAGACATCCCTTTAGGTATCGATACTACATCCTAGACATCATTCTTCTTGAACTCATGCACTCCTTCCCTTTCTTCTTGGCTATTTCTTCATAGCTGGAAGGTTCTACATCAATGATGTCGCTCAACAGTGTCACATAACTACATTGTGTCTAAGACCTCTTCTTTCTTTGAAATTATCCTCATATTATTCTTCATCTTGGATTATTAGAGTAAATTTTGAACTGTCATCACTTTTTCTTTGGAACAAGTCTCATCCTTCTTTTCTTCTAGGATATTATACGCTATATTTCCTACAAGTCAAATGCACTAGTTGTATAGTTAGAGACATTTCATAATGCATATTCATAATGAAAAAATATTTATGCATAAATATATAATCATGCAACTGTTTTAGCCAATACAACATTCATCCATATCTTACGAAAACTTTCTAGATTCCTTCCATCTCTACCATGACATCATTGAGATTGTGCACTAATCCAATATGTGAGGATAGACGTTTCATTCGGGTTAAGTAGCAATAGAGAGTTGTATAGCACCATGGGATACCTACCCATCACATGCATATTAGTAGTATACTGTCATTAGTGCAAACATTGTATCATGCATATCACATCAACTGAATATAAAAAAATGTGTAACCAAATAATATCATGAAATAACATTTGAATACTTATCTTTATTCATTTCGTGCGTAGACTCCTTCCTAATCCTTCTACTTCATCATCTTCTTCATTCATGACATCATCATTTCTTATCTAAATGCTAATATGGATAAGAGGTTCTTCAAGAATTGAGTCCTTCATATTCCTCATCGCTTGAGGGATCTTCTTTGAATCATGAGAGATAGACCTTCAGTTGCTCCCAGTCTTCTTTTCTCTGATTATGAGTCGAGCTTCTTCTTGTGTGCATTCTTCCCAGAGTCTGCTAAAGGTAATCACTTCCTTCTGGCACACATTCCTCGAATGAATGAATCCCATGATCCTTGGAGGCCATTCAAGGTGGTTATAAGAATATCTTATTCTTCAATGATTGTTTCTTCATAGCATCAAACGCTTCCTTTTGGTGTATTCAAGGATGACACATGAGGAATGAGATGACTATTAATAGAATATGCAATTATTCTCTCGACTCTAGCATTAGCCTCATCTCCCTCTTGTTCCTAGAACTTTCTTACTGAAGTACCGATCCAAGTCATTTTCTTCAAGGATCATGGGGGTTAGATACTTCTTTCGATTTATCTTCTTTGCTTCAAAATAGCTTGGTCAAGGAATCAAACATCTCTTTAGGTGTCTTTAGGGAAGACACTTGTGGTATAAGGTGATCCCCTTGGCCTTAACCAAGTTCTTCTTGTATAAGGCTTTAGCCTCATCTCCCTCTAGAACTGGAACCTCTTCACTTATGTAGGTGTTAAATTCATTTTCTTAAAGAACCAATGAGATCCTATACTTACATTCTTGGAAGTTGTCAGCTTCAGCAATCTTGTCAGCAAGAAGGTGTGATTAGTCATGAGAACCTCAAACGTAAATAGGAAATATTAGATCTTACCGATTTGAGGTCTCCGTCCTTGTTCCAGATCTGATTGATCTAGGGTTTGTCATAGAAACCCTAATTTTCAAAACTTGGAATATTTCAAATATGATTTTATAGATATATGCACCTCCTCAAGGCGAGATGAGCATCATCCTCATTTTCCCAAAACTGTGATCAGAACTGCAAAATATCCGATGCCCTCATTTTCTTCAATTTCTTCTATATAATTTCTTAATATTGTTTCTATAATATATCTGAAAGTACTGCTCCTATGTTTCTAAAACTTATCCCTCAGGTATCCTCATCTATCCTCTTTCCATCATCGCAGGTTTGAGCAGAATTGGTTTCACCAATTGGGACTTATGAGTTTAGTTTTCACAAGGTGAATTATTTCAAGACTATTTAACATATCAAACTTGTACAAATTGCCGCGTGTCACTGTTTTACCTTTGGGTTCTGAAAATTTTACCAAAGAAATTAAAGTCCATGTGCTATCTGGAACATCTTGTAAAAATTCATTTGGACCTTCGTAGCCGAAGATATAGCAATTTTCCGTAGGTGTCATGTTTAGGGATGAATCCTGGGAGAGGTTGGAACCCTGATTTGGAGGAATCATATCTCCCAAAATATAGAGAATCTGAGGATGAAAGTTTTAAAAAAGGTACATTACTAATTCATATTTTTCTTGTAAAATTTTTGGCTCCTGAGCCTTCACCAACATCTAGATATAGCAAATGCAATAAAATGACTAGTTTTTGTCTTTTAGGGTTTTCTCATCCCAAGTCAAATTAGGGTTTGACTTTCCCAAAAATTTATATCTTGGTATCTAAATTTTTATTTTGAGGAGGAGAGAAATATTCTGTTGGGCTCACTCAAAAATTCTACTTCTGTGAAAATCCCTAATTTCCCGTGGCAATGACTAAAAATGGCCGAAATCAAATTCTGCTTCGATAAAAAGATGTGCCCTTCAATTGAGAGTTATCCTAGCCTCATTTTTCTGATAAAATGTGGAGAGAGATCCAAAAATTAGGAATCCCTAGCTTCTACAGCTCCAGAGTCTCTTCTTCTCAGGTTAGCTCTTATACCATGTTAGATTTTTATTATTTAATCAATATGTTCTAGAATCTTATTTGAGAAAATAACATGCACAACAATAATAATAAGAGATAAGAGACACAAAGAGTTTTCCTTAGGGAAACCATAATGGATAAAACCCCACAACTTCCTCAGAGATAGAATAAGCACCAATAGCAAAAGTAAAACACAAAAACACAAAGATGATCTCTGACAATTTTTGTCTCTCTCACTTGTGGGAGCTCCTTTTATCTCACTCATGTGCTATAGTTGAGTGAGTGTGTGTTTCAAAAAGAGAGTCTCACTCTCTATTTATACTTGTTTTTCACTTGAAAATTACTTACCATGACTGACTTCACTAGGAGAGTCTAATAACCCTAGTAGCCCTCAACTGCGGGGACTATTTTTCTAACTTACAATGGAGGGTTAACCTCTACGACTTTACATGAATTTATTATATTAATGATTTTCTCGATAGGACCATCAGGGTAGAATGAAATAAAATATAATATATACAAGTGAATACATTTTTAATTTACAATTACATCAACAACGGGTCTTCAATATATGTAAATAAATAGATATTTGAGCTTATAGATCAAATAGTAGTATCGTTATATTTGAAAATTGACATATGTGTAGGCCTTGTAAATACTAGCTTACAATTCTCTGTAATTTCTTTAGTAGAAATGAGAGATAAATAACCAAAATCCGCACATAAATAACCACTTTTGATTTGGAGACCACTAGTGGCAAATTAGTGATCATTGATCATGTGACAAAAAAATTGGTCATATTTAACGTGGTGATTTATAAATTACCTTGTGGTCAAATATTTGGTTGTTAATTTGGTAATTAATTTGGTTGTATATTTGGCCATTAATTGTAACAATTAATGATCAAATATATGACCAAAAGATAAGCTATAAATGAGCAAGCTAAATATGACCATATTTTTTGTCAAGTGATCAATGACCACTAATTTTACACTAGTGTTTGCCATTTAGTCATTTATATGATTTTTTTTGGACCACTTATCTCTCATTTGTAGTGGTCATCTATCTTCATTTAGTGTTCATTTATCTCTTTATTGTCATTTGTAGTATATATATATAGCATGGAGGAATCGAACCACCAACCTTCTACCTATAGAGAAGGTGGTCTTCCATTGAGTTAGCACCCTTGAATATAATATATTATATAATTTTACATCAATGATATAAGAATTTGCAACTTCTAATTGTCTCTTCTAGCACAATAGAGTCAATGAATTTTTCTTGTAGTAAGAAGTAAACAATCATACAACTGGTTGTTGCTATTAGTTGGCTTAATTATGTCTATTTCAACACATGAGATCTAAATAATACTTGATACAAATACAAAATAGCATGTCACAAATTCCAACCAAGTCCAATCCTCAAGAAGTATTTGGCACAAAAAACCCATGAAGCATATCAAACATAGACAGAACAAGATAGAAAATCATATGGGGGATTAATCATACACATCCCACACAGTAGGTGGGAATTGTGAATAAATTACATATAGACATTTTCTTGGAAAATGATGGTATTTTAAATGAAATAATCCTCCTCCTTAATATTTGTACTACTGCACTTATGATACCATTATATAATTTTTGGACTTGGACAGTTGTTTATACCTAGTAACTATCTAGGATGATATTCTTCCTATGATGCACTATCATTTTATTTACCTTTATTTATCATGCTTTCAACATTACCCAGCACTTTCTTTCACACTCTTACATTTAAATTGAAGTCACAATGGATGTATCATTTAATCCAATTGACCTACTTTTGTCCTCATTTGTTGCAGTTTGACAAAGTTACCTTTATTAATCTAATAAAATATATTTCAATACCTCTTATTTTCCCCTTTCTTCCCAATAGACGACTGAGAAAATAGATAAATATGGATAAATTTGTGTAATGATCACCTGGATAATTTATCGAATCCTTGCTCCCAATTTGATCCCTATAGAAAGAGTCATTAAAACTAAAGCAACCTAATAACGAATCGTTATATCTTATTACAATCACTGGAAATTCATACTAGAAGATAACAGCTTGTCATGTTTGGAGATACTATCTACAATACTAGTACAATGTATAGTACTTACAAATAGAAATAATATTTTCATTCTCAAAATCGACATGATTTCAAAGTGTCAAAACATGACACTATAGGTGAACCAATTAAACATATTCACGTGATCATTTTGTTTTCTGTATCATGTCCATTTTGATATGCTTCTCACATCCATATCTTATTTGATCATTTTCATTGTCATATAACCCCTTCGACAAGTATTCCAAGTTATATTTTCACCATTACCATGTCATGGTCGACCCAATTTATGGGGATTTTCCATGTTTTTATCTAGGGAATTTCATATCAAGTAGTCAACATCAATGTTTTCATCTCATCATACTAGTCTCGCCTATATTTTGTTTGGACAAAATCGTCACCCTTTGTCTCTTGCAACAACTAGTTGAAGTTTCGACAAGTCAATGTTTTTGCATGATGTCACTTAAAAAGGGTCAATTTCATGGGGACTATTTATTTTTCAGGTGAATCCATTGTCATGGATCTCCCCATGTCCAAAAACAAAAAGTGAAAAGATGTCTGGATTCCATTAGTTGCATCACATCCCCAATGTCCATGGTTTTAGAAAGAGAAAAGAAAGTATCCCATAATCCCATAATCAAGGAGAAATAAGAAGATGAAACTTCATAAAAAACAAGGCAGTAAGCATAATTTCAAGTACAACACATGTTTAATACATTTTTAAAGCAAGTATAGGTAAAGGAATCTGATTCCAAAATTTCATGTGCAAAATTTGCAAACTCATTGCATCTATTCATTGAAAATTCAAAAGGAATCTATCAATTTATTGAATATATAGATATGCTTCCATCCAATGTGCTAAGAATAAAACATCACTATCAACCTTCACATGACTACAACAAATCCTGGAATTAGCGTTCCATTTAGCGTCCCTTTTTAGTGTATTTTTTTTTAAATCGAGTGGCAAAACTAGACGCTAAATAGGATGCGTCATGGACAAATCTTAAAGCGTCTCAAAAAGAATCTTTTTTTGCATCCTAAATAGCATCCTTTATGGCGTCCAAAATCGCATCTATTTTTTTGCTTCCAAAATAATGTCCAACTTTGCTTCCTAAATAACCTCCTATTTTTCTTCCTAAAGAGCATCCGCTATTGCTTCCTAGAGAGTGCCTACTTTTGATTCCTAAATCGAATCCTTGTTAGCACCATTTTTGCATCAAAATTATCATCCAATATTGCATCCATTTGTGCTACCACTTTAGCATCCCATTTTGCACCATGTTTTACTCCCAAATATGCGTCAATTTTCCCTTCCAAATTTGCACCAATTTTTGTTTCCTTTTTTGCATCGTGTTTTGCTACCAAAATGGTGCCAAGTTTTTCTTCTATTGTTGCACCATATTTTTCTTCATATATAGCATCATGTTTTGCATCCAAAGTAACATCTTATTTTGGTACCATATCAACGCCATGCTTGGCTTCATCATTAGCGCCAAGTGCTCCATCCTTTTTAATGTCTAGTTTTGCATCTCTATTTACGCCCACATTAGCACCATGTTTTTCTACTACTTTAGCGCCCAATTTATCATCCATTTTTACTCCCACACTAGTGCCACATTTTGCTTCTCATTTAACTCATAGGATTTCTTCTTATTTTGCTTCCTTGTGAGCGCCTATTTTAGCTTCTCATTTAGCATCCAATTTTGCTCCTTTGTTGGCCACTAGTTTAGCTTCTACTTTGGCTTCTACTTTCGTGTCCAAATTAGTATTAAAATTGACTTCCAACTTAGCGCAAAGTTTTGCATCAAATGTTTCTTCTAGATTTAGAACATAGTGGGCATCTGTTTTAGCTCATGTTTTTGTTTCCTTATTAGCACCACATTAGACTTGTTATTTAACACCTACAACCATATCCAATTGTGTGCTCTTATATTTATTATATCAAATTATTATAATTATTCATTCATTTCAATAGTTCCCATTTATCATTACTTCATAGTTATTAAATAGCCTAATGAAACATTCAAATTAATTGCAGATACAATTATTGAGATTAATTGCATAGCATTTATGAATAAATTTTATAGAAACATGCAACATTTATCCAAAAAGGTAATATTAATTTTCCATTAAAAGATCATCAACAACTTCCAATATATATACAATATAATAATGATAACATCGGCATTATCTTTCATTCAAATAAGTGAAATTATAAAACATGATCACATCAATAATCTATCATACAGATAATCGTATTAAGGTTAAAAGAACAATAGACAATATATAGTGAAAATATCAATATTACAAGAAATATTAAAAAAAAAGTTATGAACAGTAATCCAAGTTTATATGTCTACAAATAAAAATCAAAATGTACTATGAACTTGGATAATCACAAATCAAAATGACTCAAAATGTACTACGATCTTGGATAATCACAAAAATAACAATATGTGTCTAGTAGCATGGAGAAAAGAAAAAACATCCATAGTCACAATAGTAGCATTAATGGCTTCCATCATCCTCATCCTCATCATCTATCCCAACATCATATCCATCATCATTTGCATTTGATCCAATTGTCTCATTATCAGTAATATCTCTCACCAATACATCGCTAGCAATATAATTGGTATCATTAGCTACGCCATCTTCACCATTTTTCTGCAAATACCAAGAAATAGTTAGTTTGAAACATTAGTCACAATTTCATTACATAATGCATATTCTATGTTATATTGAAAATATTAGTGTGATCATTTATGCATTCTCACAGGTTTTTCAGCCATGAATATAAACAACATCTCATCAACAGATAGTAACCACGCATATAAAGTGTATCTACAACCATACATACACACACATGTACACCATAGATTTTCTTATCATAATAGAAGAACACGTAGAGGCAAGGAACCAAACCTTGAAATGCCATTAGCTGACCCATGTAACTTGAGAAGAGAACAAGCCTACCCATATGAGTATAAACTTAGAATGGCTTGTGACAACATCTAGAATGAATAAAATAAACTATGCTTTACAAGACAATACAATGTTTAGGACAAATTCTTCTTCAAATATATCCTAACTACTTTTAGATTATTGAAGAAACATTGACCTTGAACTTTACCATCTCAAGTGAAAGTTGAAATTAACATGATTCTTTCTGAATCAAAACAAAACTATGAAATTTGTCTCATCTATATTTTTTGAAATTTCAATTAATATGATTTTATTTAAAAAAAACTAAGGTTGTCTTATCTAAACTTAATCAACAACAGTGAAGATGCTCGGTTTTTAATGAGGATAAGCTAAAAGTTTGATCCACTTTATTTACTAATGCTTTACAACATTAAGGAATTTATCATAGTTGAATCAAAACAATACCAATTGAGACAAAAGGTGTGAGATTATAGACCAACACGTATAATACAAAACTACAAAACCAAGAAATACTTTACCATTCATTCAAATTCTATTACAAATATTTTTATTCCTCATTAGGATTTTAGTATAAACACACATGGAATTCAGATTTCAACATCTTTGTAAATTTACTTACTTTGATTAGCATTTTCTACATGAGTAATTTCTAGCATTAATTACTTGTTCAACATTCCATTTGGGACATGAGCACATTTCCTAACTACAAAGTGATCAAAGGAACTAGATGCATATTGCAAGTTCTATCCATTTGCATTCCAAATTTCTAGGAGGGTGGTAATAAAAGCCAAGATGATTTTCTTTAGTACTACATGTTCAAGTCTATTATTCTTCTTGTGTAACTACACTATGTTAAATACCACTTGTCTAGTTGTAAGAGATACCACACCAAAAATGCAATCAAAATCAATAATGATAATCCCATATGGTTCAAACAGTCACACTAAACCTACAACAATTTCCATTTAAAGTGTTAGAAAAAGATTCAAGGCATATTGCAGTTGGCTAGCAAATATCTCCCACACAAAGTATGGAAGCCCAATATTGGAGAAGGAAAACCTACAGCAGTCAATTAGTAGGATTGTAAGGAATTATAGGAGAAGAAGGTTGTGAAAAAAACCATGCCCAAAGTCAACCAAGGGAACAATTAATATTTTGATAGGGAAATTACAAAGATGTATCCACTTTAACCACTTGGATTTCTTATACCCATCATATGTGCATAAATACAATTTAAGGAATCAATTCACCACCTCAGTTTGGTCATCTATCTATAGATGGAAAGTTGTACTCATTTTGAAGGATGTTCCTTGCAAATTCGAGCTTGAAAACAACTCTTGCAAAAAATGAACTGAAAATTTAGGATCTTTAACGTAAATGATTAATTGACATGTGCCATGCAACTAGACAAATTTGAAGAAGATTTCAACAATATAACTAGACAACTAGACAAAATGTAGTATTTAACTAAACAACTAGACAACTAGTATTAGGAAATTTTTTCTTCATTTGGTACATGATCAAATTCAAACAAAGTCTAAAATATATGTGATTTCTAAGCTCAGGTGGTACAAAACCAAAGGAATTCAAGGCCACCATTGAAATCATCCCTGCCATACAGAATGATTTAAGAAAACTTTGACATTAAGTTGAGGAGTATGCAAAGCAGCTTCCAACAATTGGATTTGAAAAATCATCCATGAAATATAAGGAATGAGAATACATGTGCTGTGGACCAGTTCATGTTAGGATTTCGTTTACATAGTTCCAAAGCACATCACATCCCAGAATTCCTCTGAGTTCAACTTCTGATCTGTAGTTTAACTAATACAAATGATCATAATCTAGTTTAAAGGGCGATGTAAGTTTTCAATCCTAATGTGTTGTACTAAAAAATTCTAAAATGCATAGTAGATATTACAAAATCTATGTTTATAAATTCTGTCTACTTGTCCACATAATATGGAATTTTCTACAATCTATGCAATGCTTTCCATCTAGGTAAAAATCTATCATCCATGGAAAGATAGACATATTCCACCACATAGCTATATTGCTTGGTAGGTAATTCCTACCTCACACAATGCTAGTATATTTTCCCAAATTGACAGATGTATGTATAACTCCTAACTCGCCTGCACCAAAAGATTTTTTAATATGAAAGTTGTATTTCAGGTTTAAATCCCCTGGTGATGTGAGCATTCTCCCTTATTCCTTTACTAACATCACTAATGGTTTCAGTGTCATGTCTTGTGGGGCCTCTTTAGCTTGTGGTTATCATCTATGTGATGGCCATAATATTTGCAATTCTCAAGTCTTATGACTACAAATGCACATCCCTTGATTGGAATTTTGTTTTACATTAAAACTCTCCTCCTATGTAGCTCAGGTCCCTTGCAATGTGCACCAGTGCAGAACTACAAAAAAATAGTCCATAGTTTGCTCTAGAAGTGGACAAATGATATGGTTTAGGGCCTAACTAGCCCTAAATGCCTCAACTATAATGGAAAACAAATATCCACATGTGGCACTACAGTAGGATAATCCACATGGATTTTTAGAAGGAGACACATGACGTATCTAAGGCTTGACCAGTCCTACAACTCCTCAGCAAACCAATCCATACTTTGAGAAAGCTGACCATGTTTTGTTCAGCAAAAACCTAGAGTTAGCTAAAGGAGAGAATCATGATTAAAAAAAGGCTCTATGTGAGGAAAAATAGGTACACTTAGTACAAAATTGCTGCAGTTCTTGGTTATCCACACAGTCATGGTCAATTTGTGTTTTTGTAATCAAGGTAATTTGTTGTTCTAGAAATCCAAATAAAAAACTTGCAGCAATTCAAGTATACTCTTAGATCAAGGTGATTTATTGGTGATACAAAGAGATTCTTTTTGGTTTATTAGTCTCTCGTATATGCAGCATTTATGTTCAATTTGAGGAGTGGGATGAATAACAGAATCCAAAGACTACGTATTCAGGACCTTTTTAATCCTTCAAATAGCAATGCTACCTCATCTCTGGGAAACCAAAAATATCATCAACTATTCTGGGCACATTTTAATCATATTTATGGTCAAACCTGGATATGATGGTTATAATTGAGGGGACCTGGTGTATATGTTATCATTGCAATTCTTGAGGGGACCTGGTGTAGATGTTACCATTGCAATTCTTGAGGGGACCTGGTGTAGATGTTATCATTGCAATTCTTGTGAAAGCTGCTTCAATGGGAAACATGGGGATAGAATCCAAAGACAAGTTGGATAGTGCTATTCCTATGGATATTTATTCTGAAGAGAAGCACAATGAAGGTGTTGGAACTAGTGGATTGTCTATTGAAAATATGACTAATGAACGCTTTCTACAATTATGCATTTCACATGCTATGGTGTTTGTGTATTGGAAAATGGAAAATATTGAAACTTGTAGAATATTTATTGAGAAAAATGGCATTGAATCCCTTATGAGGTTCTTGACTCTTTCAATTATTCCACTATCGTCAGAAGGGATGTCTATAGTTGTGCACATGGTTGCAGTTTGCAAAGCATTCATGCAGCGACACACATAACTTTTATCCACTTTTTCTATTTGGGCTTGTTTGAAAGTATTGCTACTTTGTTTTTTCTAGCCCTGAAAGGTGTTTGAAACCTTGAGTTAAGTTTGAGTTTCTACTTAGTTCATTACATAGTTTCAGTGCATCATTTAATTCAAGTGCTGAAATGGAATTTCAATAGATCTATCCTTGAAGATGCCCTTCCATATATTATATTGATCAGTTAAACAAGTATCATTATTATTATATTTAATATCCATTGACATGGAGTGTAGACTGGATAAGACAAAATTCCATCTTAAGGGAACAGTTCTCCTATTTGTTGTGTCAGCTATCTTGCACACTATATCATTTTTCAAGACACGAATTCAAGTGGCACGAGTTGAGTTAGCCCATATGAATGGTATAGCAGTGTGCAAGCATACAGTAAAAGAAAATGGGGTCTCTGGTCTTTTTCGAGGTTTTGGAACATTAGTAGTAGTAACTATACCAAGAAAAGGTATTTTCTTGACATCCCTGGAGGTCTAGAAATTACTATTAAGAGACTACAATTTCAGGTTACAAGTGTTGTTGAGTTGTCAGCAAAAAGTAGTATTGCATCTTCAACATATGATGATGATAAAGGCCAAATTACATATTCTCGGAGGTGTCTTATCAAGGCCTTACTCAAGGCACTGGGATCAATAAGGTATGCCAAAGCAAGGCCTACAGGATCAGAGGAGAATACCTTGCCATCAAGCCTATCATTAAGATTCAGTCATTTCCATAAGTTTTGTGGTGACATCTTCTATTCAGCTATGACACTTATGAATGAACTCATTCATATAGATCCAACTTGTTTCTCAATGTTGCATGCAGCAGGTCTTACAACTACCTTCTTGGATGTTATATCAGAAGATTTATTTCTCCCTTCCTCAAAAGCACTTTCCTGCATCCCTAGTGGTCTTGATGCACTATGTATCAACAATACAAGATTGCAGGAAGGGTTTGAAATAAATGCTTTGTAGTTTCTTTTACATGTCTTCACATCATGAAAGTATTTGCTAGCATTGAATGAAGGGGTTGCTCATTTCGGTAATTTGATGGAAGAGCTAATGTGCCATGTCCCTTCTCTGAGGGGAACTGGTGTATATGTTATCATTTCAATTCTTGAGAAAGTTGCTTCAGTGGGTGGCATGGGGTTAGAAGCCAAAGACAAGTTGGATAGTCCTGTTCCTATGGATACTGATTCTGAAGTGAAGCATAGTGAAGGTGTTGGAACTAGTAGATTGTCTCTTGAAAATATGACTAATGAACACTTTCTACAATTATGCATTTCACATGCCATGGTGTTTGTGCATCGAGCAGTGGAAAATCCTAAAATTTGTAGAATATTTGTTGAGAAAAAGGGCATTGAATCCCTTATGGGGTTCTTGACTCTTTCAAGTATTCCACTATCGTCAAAGGGGATGTCTGTAGATGTACACATGGTTGCAGTTTGTAAAGCATTCACGCAGCAATAATCAAAACTTTTATCCACTTTTTTTGTTTGTGCTTGTTTGAAAGTATTGGTAGTTTGTGTTTTCTAGCCTTGAAAGGTGCTTGAAACCTTCAGTTAAGTTTGAGTTTATACTTAGTTCATTACATAGTTTTAGTGCATCATTTAATTCAAGTCCTGAAATGGAATTTTATAGATTTATCCTTGGAGATTCCCTTCCATATATTATATTGACTAGTTAAATATTTATCATTGTTATTATATTTAACATCAATTGACATGGACTGCAGACTTGATAAGACATAATTCCATCTTAAGGGAGCAGCTCTCTCTTCTAATGTGTCAGCTATCTTGCACCCTATATTAGTTATTAAGACACAAATTCAAGTGGCAAGAGCTGAGTTAGCCCATATGAATGGTCTAGCAGTGTGCAAGCATATAGTAAAAGCAGATGGGGTCTCTGATCCTTTTCGAGGTTTTGGAGCATTAGTAGTAGGAACTATACCAGGTAGAGGAATTTTCTTGACATCCCTGAAGGTATCAAAACCATCTGTTCTGAAATCAACCGAAGACTTCAAAATACTAGAAGCGACACCTATAGCAACAGCTAATGGCACTGCAGGGTTAATCTCATCTTTAATTTCTAAGAGTTACTTTGTGCCTCTTGATGTGGTAAGATGGCCTGTCCTTCCTGTTTCTCTCTTCTTCCACTCTATCATTGAATGCATTTTATCATTTCTCTTTTTATGGCCCTCTCTCTATCTTCTGTTTTCCTTATCTATGGTCTACTATCTATTTAGGGACTGATGGAACCCTGAGAAATTATCCTTGGTTCAGTAGCCACAGTTAATTAGTCTACCTTAGTTTAGATATATCACTATTTATGTTTAGAGCAAAAATTAAACTATGTTTACCCAAAGCATTTTTTTTTGTTTATAGATGGAGTTCAAGAAGTTCCTAGTTCGTAAAGGAGCTCAAGACCATCTTCAAGAAACATTGATTTATTTTTGAGACTAAACCAATTAGCTACCTTATCCTATATTTGTAACTTTTTATGTTAAAACTGGAATATTTAGATCTATTGTAAGAATTCACATGGACAGTTCTATCATTTGCAAATGCAAATGGAAGTAGTCAATAGAGATAGCAAAGTCACTGGAATCCACTTGGCACAAGTCTTGTTTAGCCAAAGGGTCACACTACTTGTGATTCAACAAATTCTCCAGGGTGGATCTGGAAATGACTCAGTGAATAGAAAAATACTAAAAATATACATTGTTTTCAAAATTAGATACGAAAGATTATACTTAATATTATGCAAAAAAAACACATTTTGGAATCCCAAAATTGTATAACTAAGTACATCATACGTCAAAATTGCCATTAACCATGACATGAATTTATGAACCACAATGAGCAGCAACAAACTGTCCAATGTTAAATATGAAATCATGACATAAGATAGATATTACCCTAGTATTGAGGGCTAACAAAAGGACTTCCTGTCCCTTCCACTGCCTCAGCAGTATGCTCCAAGTTCCAATTAAATCAATTCCTCTAATAATAATGACTATGGTGCCTCATCACCATTGTTATACTCTATCTCCTCTCGAGGCTCGAATTGGATTTGAAAATCTGTGGAAGTCATGCCTAAGCTCCCCTTAAGGCTCAAATCAGCTCTAAAAATCTGTAGCAGTTGTGCACAAGATCCCCTAAAAGCTTAAGTCAGCTAAGAAATTTTGTATAAGACCTATCCTAGAAGAGGTAGTTTTTCGATGATATGCACTAGCTCAATTCATGATGCCCTAGTGTAAAAGGACCTATGTAAAATGCCAAATCCCTAGTGCAAAACCCTACTCCAAAACACACTCTGAGAAAAGTTAAAATGTGAATGCAAATGACCATTTTGTCCTTTTAAAACATAGGGACATTGTCTGACCTGAGTTGTCTTGTCAGACCTATCCAAGTCTTCCTAAGACTTGGTAAGTCTAGTTGAGTCTTACCAGATGTGTCTCGCTGAGTCTAGTTGGGTCTGATCTGGACCAACCTATTTCAGGATTGGTCTATGTTGACTCAGATAGGTCCTGTGACAATGATAGATAATAAAGAATCTCTAGAGTATCTTGCGACTAAATACTAAGATTGGCAAAGGCACTAAATTGATCATATATAGCTGGGTCTGGTCTAGTTAGAACGTAGAAGACATTTGGACAAACATTTCACATCTTTTCATGTTTAAGATGATCTCTCTATTCATAGAATATTCACAGAATAACAAAAATGAAAACACATAATTTTCCTTCAGTTAAACAGCCTTTATGTTAGAATGAAAATTTATCGGTACTAGCATTGATCTCAGTTTTATGCTTTGGACATGTAAAAACTTGTGGTTGAGAAAAAGAAATGTACCATGGTTAAATTAAAACATATAAAGGTTTCAATTAATTAGAGTCTATCATTTGCTTGTCAAAGGATTTTTTCATGCTGATGTGATGTGATGTGAAGCTTGGTAGAATTAATTTGGCTCAAGAAATTGGGGGAATACAATAATATGCATAAATTAGCAAAATTGTAGCTGATAAAAAGATGACTTGTGTAACTCCTGTTGGCTAGGCCGTGACTGGTTGGAGTCATCTGGGCTGAGCCAAGCCTATTTGGAATAGCTAGGAAGTGTTTCCGAATCATTCTTGAAGAGCTCTATACTAATTTCCATATCTCAAATGTTTTGGGTTTGGAAACATGGGAGAGAGTTCAAGTTTTGGTGATAATGCTTTGAACAATTTGATGACCATTTCTTGGAGAACTTCTCAAAAACAACTTTAATTATGTATCTTAACCTCTTAGGACAAGTTTATTATGAATTTGTCCAGATCCGACTACTATTCAAGCCAACCGCTTTTTGGAAAACCTTGGTAATGATGTACCACAGGGAAAGCCATCAAATCTGAGAAAGAATGGTGCATAATATAGAACCTGATCTAGGTTATCCTGGTAAAGTTACTCCTAAAGGAAATACCAAAAGTATGAGAATAGTCTTACAAAAGTATGAGAATATCCTTAAAAATGGCAATGGAGAGCAACGTTAAACCTCAAGGAATTAAAAACAAGGAATTTAATCAAAGTGCAACTTCTATTAGAAAATGAAGATAACATCACATATGCATGTTGAAATAGTTGAAAAAACCTGTTAACAAATTAAGTACCTAAAGTGAAATGATTGTAAACATAAGCAAGCAACAGTGTTCTCAAGCTAAACAAAACACGTTTTATCAAATTTACCTATCATGAGCTAACTCAAAAAATTGTCTTGGATGCCATGAAATAATCAAATTGCTTACACAAATCAACAAACCTTCATACTCAACTCCATTGGCAATAAATCTTGTGTCAATGCACATGGATATCAAGCATTAACTTTAGAGGATTAAATATTTGACCGATAAACTATCCAACCAAATGTGTTATTTCCTCAATATCAATGATCGAGACATACCCTTTTACATCTACCTAACACTAGTACAAGTGATCAATTTTGCCACGGCAAAAACGTGGCAATATCCACGGAAAAGCGTGGATATTGCCACGTCTAAGTGTTTTTTTTGCCGTGGCACTTTTTTCGTCGCAATAGCGACGACCCCTAATTTGCCGTGGATACAGCGACAATGTTCTATATTTATTTAGATGTCTAAGCCGTCGCTATAGCGACGGCAAAACTCCAGGTATAGCGACGGAATGCTATACCTACGACGGTTATACTTGAAAAATTTCCACAAAACTCCGTCGCTGTATCCACGCCTAGTCGTCGCTGTATCCACGGAAATCTGTCGCTGTATCCACGACTGTGAAATTTTTTAAAAAATGCCCGTCGTTGTATCCATGGCTATAATTGTTTAAAAAAAAAAATACAAATGCCATAAGACCAATTCCATGTGGAAGTAGGTCATAAAAGAATAGAAGAATTTTATGGTCCAATATCGAAGCAAACTTTCCATAATACAGTAATTGAAAAAATGTACAATTTATTTTCAATTAAATTAAAATACAAATTTACAGAATAAACACCAAGGTTCCCCTCTAACAGCATGCTTAACACTCCTCTCCGTAGCAGAAGCACAATCAGCAACCTTTTGTGAGCAAAATAAGTAACTTTTCGGGGTTTACATTAAAAAATTCTCACACACAATTTATTTTTCAAATAAACCATAATTCGTGAAAATTTGTCAGATGGGTTATGCATGAATGACTTAATATTCTACACAATTAAACTTTAAAAATTGATCTTTCAAATCACAATGTTTTTTGCTTTTTCCAATAACTTGCTATTTTTTCATCTGAATTCTCATCTTGGATTTGAACTGCCAAAAACTCAGAAACTCACCAATTTTTCGTTGCCTTTGCAACAGTGAGACACATGTTTGCTGTACGAAACTGATCTCGCAGTAGAAAACAGGAATTTTGGACAAAATCCTAATGGTGTATGAAAACAGTCTCATAGAAAGAAACTTGAATTTCGGAGAAAATCCTATAAATGGTAAAGGTTTTGTTGGTTCGCTGATGAGGTTGATGTTGTATTATGCCATATATTTAGTGTAAGAAGATGATCCTACAGAAGGGACCAAAAGTTTCACACAACCCATAGAAAAAACATGAATTTCAGAGAAAATCCTATAGATGGCAAAGAGGGTATTGGTTACTGTTGAGGTTGATGGAGTATTAAGCCATATATTTGGTGTATGAAGATGTTCTCACATAGGTAAACATAAATTTAAAACAAATCATAGAAAGAAACATCTACTTTTGTCCACTGGATTGTGTTCTACTGGAAAGCAGCAAGGCCATAAGTTTTGTATTAAGGTAGAGACCCGGGTTCAAATTCAAAACCCCTTGAGTGGGAGTAGAAGAGACTATGTGCACCTCTTGGGTGACTTTGACAGCATAGATACTTCAACCATAGAGCATCAGATTAACCAAAAAAATTATATAAAAGTTTTTCTTAAAATGAAAAAAGAAAACACAAATTTTAGGCAAAGTCCTATAAATAGCCAATGGGATGTTGTTTCACTTATGAGGAGATTCACAGGGTATTGAGCAGTCTATGAGAGTCCATTCCTGCTGTGATAATGGGATGTTGTTTCACTTATGAGGAGATTCACAGGGTATTAAGCAGTCTATCAGAGTCCATTCCTGCTGTGATCCGCCGCACTTGAATGGCATGAGTTTCGAAGTGATTAGAAAGCAAAGGAATGGAAGGAATGTGGTCTAATGGCAAGCAGCAAAGTGATCAGTCTTGTATTAAGGCAGAGACATAGGTTCAAAAACCCCTGAGTAAGAGAGGAAGAAACGATGTGCACCTTTTGGATAATTTTGACAGCATAGATAGGCCGGTCATACAGCATCAGATTAACCAAAGCGATTCTATAAATGGCCAATGATTATTGGTTCAGTGATGAGGAGGTATTAAGCAGTCTATCAGGGTCCATTCCCACTGTGATCCGCCAAACTTGAATGGCATGAGTTTCAAAGTGATTAGAAAGCAAGGAAAGGGAAGGAATTTTATATTCATAACAGAAGCTGTCACCACGGCTGTGAAATTTTTTAAAAAATGCCCATCGCTGTATCCACGGCTATAATTGTTTTAAAAAAAAAATACAAATGCCATAAGACCAATTCCATGTGGAAGTAGGTCATAAAAGAATAGAAGATTTTTATGGTCCAATATCGAAGCAAACTTTCCATAATACGGTAATTGAAATGAAACACACCTGATTAGCACATGTTAGCCATTGTGACAATACTTCACCTGCCAGTAAAGATGTGTTCACGAACTCCTAAAATTGTTGGTGGGCGTACACCATGATCTTCATGAAACTTTTCAAGTAAGTTACGCATCTTAAAAGCTTCTTCTAAATAATTGTCCTGCAATAAATTGAAATCATGCAACAATGCAAATCAATATGAGTAGGCTGTTCGATGGAAATCACTAAAATTGCACCTGTTAAATAAAATTCACGTAAACTAACCACCTGATTCATATCAATGGTTTGGAGTGCTTCTCCACGTGTAAAAATAATGGCATGGTTCTGATTTTCTGGTTTGCCTTCACCTATTTTTGCAGGTCCTGGAAGTTTAATACGATATATTTCCTGTATTTGGGAGATTATAAGATACCCAAAAACTATAAACTAAATAACAAGATATTCAATTGTCAAAGTAACCTCCAGAGTCTTGTCATCTATGTCTAAAATCTAAAGCCAATAAAGGTAGGATGGATGATACCTAGTGCAGATCATTAACAGCTTTAACCAAGACTGAATAATAAACCTTCTTCACTTTTTCCTTTCCCCTCTCTTCAACCTCATCAATATATGCCACACGTAAGGAGGGATTGCTGCATAGAGAACATGTGTTGCAAGTAGCAATATAAGTGAACTTCATGTCAGCTACAGCCTCCAGCTGAGCCCATAATGACCTCTGGCTCTTCTTGTCCTCCTCAGTTGGAACCTTCTAAAATCTCTGCAACAAGTTAAAAATCAATGGTTACGCCTGCAAATTACCACATTAAAACACCAAAATGTATTATTTTCTTGAAAAGTATTCAAAGAATGAACATCACCATTTTCAGTGGCCATATCAAGAAATGCTTGAAGCTTTAGTGCCCTTCTATAATACATCATACCTCGTACTGCAAAAATTCATTTATATTATTTACCAGAATTTAAAATCCAAATCGAGATAATTTATAACTACTTCAATGAATCAAAATGATGAAATAGATTGAGGGAGAATTAGTACACAATAATACCTGTTCTGGAAAGTGTTTGACCTCTTTGTGAAGCCCAATGGCGAAGATGAACCACATTCTCTTCACTTCCCCATACTTCACTCTCCTTTTTACAATTTAAACGCTCCATAAAGTTATTCTATTCATCTGCTTAAAACAAGACATTATATTAATTTGATCCAGGCTAGCCAATAGTGACAGCAGACAAAAAAATAATATTGCTCAGACCAGCAAGCATGCGAATCTCAGGAATTTGCAGATCAATGAAATATTTCAGACAAGTGAGCATACATACATTAGGAGTTATTATGGCAAACCATTTTTTAAAATAGCAGACAGAAACCATCAACACAAACAGCATTACAATATTCTGACCAAAGAGGCAGACCAACAGCGGTAAATTAGACAAACAACAGTAGTGTGGATTGATGATGGCAGAGAGAACACGTATTCCCCTAGCAGATGAAGACTGTTAACACAGCAAACCAGACAAAGACCATATTTCTAGTTGCATTGCAACAGCTGAACAGTGGAGGTGACATTATATATTTTCAATTCAAACTCTGGTGATGGAGGATAAACATGCACGAGAAGACATAATATTTTTTTTACTTCCAACAATCTGGAAATACAAGCACAAATCTGTCAAACACAACTACTTGTGTAGCAGAGGGAATGAAATTTGTATTCCATGTATGTTAATAAACCTTCTGTTTTCAATTAAAAAAGAGATGAGAGGAAAAAATTTATGACTGTTGTATTCAAATTTGAAATTTCAGACAGATAAGTAGGTAGATTTTGTTCACTGGATATGTAAGGAGATCCGAATCAGCATGCTCAGAGTCTGAATCTGTGGTCAGAAGATAACAAAGAGATGTACATTCATATGCTTCTATAAAGCCCAGAAACTTAACTGATATTTTCTTGCTGAAAATTCCAAATAAAAATTGTTTATTTGTCATCACAAGTTGAATATTCTTCCATAATATTGTAACAACAATAGGTGTTAAATTGTCAATATGCAAAGTAGATAACAATAACAAAATATGTTGCCAAAGATACCAAGATATATGCTGACTGAATTGTAAACGCATGATGTTACAGAGCTAGTTGCTGGTTAGACCGAGGAGGTTACTTTCAAGGCATGGGTCATGCAGAGGAGGGCCTCTTTCAGGCAGGTAGTGTCAGGATGCTGGCCAAAGTGATCTTGTCCAAGGTTTGAAATTATTCTAACACAAATGAGGACTAAAAGAGATACATGATCCGGGGCATAGTGCTGCCAACAAGATCAGAAGGATGCCTACAAAGATCAGAGAAGAATGCCAAAAACATTATTAGCTCAAACTGTTTGGCAAAGGAGGTTCTTTCCTATACGAATATGCATTAATTTGTAATAGACAAATAGTTGTACAATGTAAGTGTATGGTTTCTGCACTTTTTCCTGACCAAACACATATCTCACTGGATATTGATGTGTTGCATTTCCATGGTACATTCCCTAGGATGACACCAAGTTCCTCCTATCCATCCTAGAAATGGCTCACAATATGCTGAAGCCCCGTTTTCAAGTCCTCTTCTTTGGTCTAGATGTATGAATGCAGTTTCTTAGTTGATGTCTAGTGCTATCATAGAGTCCCTGTTCACCTCTGCCCTTTCTTGGTTGTATGTTTGGATATGGTAGGTGCCTTGGCCAACCCATTTGGGTCTCTACCTTGCTAATTAGGATCTCATTTGGACCTTGTGCACAAAATGGGGGCTTGGTTAGTTGAGTATCTTTCCTTGGGTATCCAAATGTCCCTAATCCATTAAGACATGCTCTTTTAGGAACCTACGGGGTCAAATTAAGTGTTTTTTGTACACTTTGTCAATCATGACTTGTTTAAACTTTATCGCGCTTCTTTAATCAAATGATGAGACTTGTTTAATGTGACCTTTGGCACTATCCTCAACACCAACCAATGAACATGTAGTAATCACAAGTAGAAACGATAACAACAGAGCAAATCTAAGAAAAACATTTTTGTACATGAATAGAAATCGACGCCCATATTAGGTAACTCTGTAGTTGAGGTCAAAAAAAGGCTGAATACTAAATAGTCCTCTCAGGGTTTGATTGCTTATTGAGCTGGTTAAAGCTCGTGTTGTATACAATCAGCAGTCTATAGACCTTGTTCCTACTAGTGCAATATCTCATTCTGGCTGCAAATTTTCTGATGTAGAATGTTGATCTATCACAGTAACTTTTGAGTAGTCACTGGTGGAATTCAATTACATGTTAACAGTGGAATATGAATAGTGTTTGGTTGACCATTCATTGGCTGAGTTAGAGTTCAAATCTGGGATTATTTTACAGACATATACTGCTGTTCAAATTTGTTCCTCATACCGAACTGTTGCATATCACAATTAAGTCAACTTACAGTGCTAGCTTGAATATTGCTATTCCTTATTAATGACAGCCAGTGAACTATTGATCTACTTAACACTGCATTAGTGTGCCTATTACTCAAGGTCCGATATCAAAAATTCACATATACAGTGGACTAATTGTGTTTGACTGAGTACTGATTTATTACAGCCATATATGGATGGCCATGATATAAAATGATATTGACTCTGCCAATTTGATGAAAGCATGCTGGTATTATTTGTGAGCTATTGTCTCCTTGAAATTTGACCGAATTTAAATGGTAGATATAGCCCCTATATTGGCTTCAATGTGCTAATGTCATATGTGGCTGATAACCTCGTCCTGAAATCAACATTCTGTCCAATATAATATACTGGTGGAAGAGGTGGCCTTATAAACTTATCTAGGTTTGGTATTCAGGAATTTGATATTTGGCCACTTAATAGTGTTTGGTTGACCATTCATTGGCTGAGTTAGAGTTCAAATCTGGGATTATTTTACAGACATATATTGCTGTTCAAATTTGTTCCTCATACTGAACTGTTGCATATCACAATTAATTCAACTTACAGTGCTGGCTTGAATATTGCTATTCCTTATTAATGACAGCCAGTGAACTATTGATCTACTTAACACTGCATTAGTGTGCCTATTACTCAAGGTCCGATATCAAAAATTCACATATACAGTGGACTAATTGTGTTTGACTGAGTACTGATTTATTACAGCCATATATGGATGGCCATGATATAAAATGATATTGACTCTGCCAATTTGATGAAAGCATGCTAGTATTATTTGTGAGCTGTTGTCTGCTTGAAATTTGACTGAATTTAAATGGTAGATATAGTCCCTATATTGGATTCAATGTGCTAATGTCATATGTGGCTGATAACCTCGTCCTGAAATCGACATTCTGTCCAATATAATATACTGGTGGAAGAGGTGGCCTTATCAACTTATCTAGGTTTGGTATTCAGGAATTTGATATTTGGCCACTTAATAGTGTTTGGTTTACCATTCATTGGCTGAGTTAGAGTTCAAATCTGGGATTATTTTACAGACATATACTGCTGTTCAAATTTGTTCCTCATACTGAACTGTTGCATATCACAATTAAGTCAACTTACAGTGCTGGCTTGAATATTGCTATTCCTTATTAATGACAGCCAGTGAACTATTGATCTACTTAACACTGCATTAGTGTGCCTATTACTCAAGGTCCGATATCAAAAATTCACATATACAGTGGACTAATTGTGTTTGACTGAGTACTGATTTATTACAGCCATATATGGATGGCCATGATATAAAATGATATTGACTCTGCCATTTGATGAAAGCATGCTGGTATTATTTGTGAGCTGTTGTCTGCTTGGAATTTGACCGAATTTAAATGGTAGATATAGTCCCTATATTGGCTTCAATGTGCTAATGTCATATGTGGCTGATAACTTCGTCCTGAAATCAACATTCTGTCCAATATAATATACTGGTGGAAGAGGTGGCCTTATAAACTTATCTAGGTTTGGTATTCAGGAATTTGATATTTATAAAGAACAGGTGGTGAAAGAGGTGGCCTTATAAACTTATCTAGGTTTGGTATTCAGGAATTTGATAGTTATAAAGAACAGGTGGTGAAAGAGGTGGCATTATATACTTATCTAGGTTTGGTATTCTCAGGATTGTCCTTCAAACTATTTCTATGATGTAACTGACATGCCCAAATCTATTCACAAGTGCGGCCATGACTGCAGAAGACTATCCAATGTACAATATAACAGGTACCTATGGTCAAACAAGAAGGACAAAACCAATATCCCTCTGGTAAAATGGCAGATCAAAAAAGACAAAATGTGCAAGAGTCTAGGGTTTAAAATCCTTGAATCATTTTCAAGAAGACTAGCAGACAAGGCAGTATGGAGAATGATTGCAAGTTGCAACATAAGGCCTCTGGCAAAATTTGATGTCAGCAAAGTACATGTCTCCTTTAAACCTGGAAGAATCGATCAAAATGCCAAACACAAAGGTTAGCAGGGAATGCATATGCAGGAGATCTATGATAGATGACTTTCACAGCATTGGAACTAAATTGGCATGGCTTATAGGAAGTGGACAAAGGGCAAGGCTGGGTACAGAGTCTTGGAAAAAAGGCACACTAATTGATAAAATCCAGAGTTAAAGGCATACAGGATGCTTGGCCAAAGGACATATATGCTGGAGTGTGGCATAGATGGGCTCTAGGGAAGACCTATTTGGTAAAATAATTTCCAAATGAAGTTGGAGATAAGTGGCAATTTCCTGATATCAAACTTGTTATAGTCATTTATTAGATATCAGTCAAAATGGCAACACATGTTCCAAAAGACACTAGAAACC
>LPNX010151836.1:140136-172353 GCA_001517045.1 Pseudotsuga menziesii | reverse complement strand
AAATCAATGACTAAATCATTAACTATCAATGACTAAAACAATGACTAAATCATTGTCTATCAATGACCAAATCAATGACTAAATCAGTGACTACTAAGTGAAGCTATTAATGACTAGTGAAATATGACTAGCTATAAGATAGTGGTAATTTGCTACTATTAGTCACCGATTCAAAAATAGTCGTTTATAGCCTGATTTTAGTCATTTTTTTAGTCATTAATTTCTCATTTTCTACTAGTGCTTGTTTCAAGTGCAGTCTTCTTATTTTTGAAAATATATTATTTTCTGTAATTGAAGAGTAACATTATATGTCTAGCTAGGCCCATATTTTAAATAATATAAATATCCATCAAGTCCTATAATTACTCTTATCCTTTGTCACTTCCATCTTAGGTTATTTTTGGATTATGTATCCTCTGTCTTTGATTTCTTAATTTGCTTATGTTGAAGGATTTGTCAATTGTACCCTTAGTTGAGTTGCTTCAATTTTATTTAATTGAATTCAAGGTTTAAGTTACTAATTCTATTGTCTAAAAGGCATATTAGTTTTTAAAAGTCTCTAGCATAATATTTGTCCTCCTTAATTTATAAGTACTGAATATTTCCAGAGAATAGATTTAAATTTAGGAAACAAAATCTCTTTATCAAGTTGTATACTTGTTTTTATTAAGTTTTCTACTTGCTTCACAATTATAATTGTTTCATGTGAATAGTATACCTTTAATTTCAAGTGACCCGTTAAAATAATCTCATTTCTTAATTTATAGATTGGTTGTTCATAACATCTCTTCAGAGTCATTTGCTTACGGAATCAATCAAAATGTGTACTATTACTTGTAAGTGGACACTCCTTAGTTTACATTTATTTGTAGAAATCAAATTAGACCTAATCCCATTCAGTTTCTTTATTTCTTTTGAAAGCCATTTTGATACACCTCCGTCTCTAGTGCCGATCACGATGAATGCATATCCTCAGAATACTCAAGGAGAATGGAACTAGATAAGTTAGTTTAATCCCTATATATTCATCAAATCGCATGTATAGTTTAGTTATTAAGTATTTGTAATATTGTCTCAAATCATATAGTCTCTTGTGTTTATATAGGAAGAGTTCTAGATTTGTTTTAGCCTTTCTCATTCACAGATTAAGAAGCGGAATAACTAATTAATAGATTAAACTGTAAAAGAGTAGTTTACCTTCTTAGAATAGTAGTATTTATAAATACATAGTTCATGGTTAATAGAATAGAGTAGTATAGCTTGATACTGCTCTAATATAGTAGTCTTGTCCCAGTCTAATTACCTTAGTAGTTGAAATTCTGGAGTTTGAATCGGTTTTTCATTTTCAAAGATCTTTTGATCTTTTCTTTGTTGAAATATTTCCATGACACCTTAGGAACCTTTCTACCATCACAAATATTTTGTGTCAACTCTAAGTTTACAAACCTTGGTCGATAATTAAATATTTGGTGAATTAATTAAGACAATAAAACAACCAACATCTAGTTATCCATTCAGTTAGGTAGAGTCAATCAATTCGAATTCCTCTCTCATGCACTCGAATTGACTGGTTATTAATACTAGTGTATTACATTGTAACAAATTATCCAATTACCTTTGATTAATGAAACCATTACACAACTGCAAACCACTTTTGCATTGTTTCATTCTTCAATTATGAGTAAAATTGTTTGATCTATTTTGTGAGTTGTGTGTTTATCCATAGATCTATGTGCTCAATTTTATAGAGATGACTGGAGCTTATTTAGTTTCCAGGACAACCCCTGCCTATGGTGGAACATATATGATAGTGTCTTCCATTAATGAGAATGGGTGGCATGGTATCAACAGCAGGTTCTACAACTGTGCTTGTGCTGGAAATCAAAATACGCATGCTCTATGAAAAACTTACTTCGGATCTTGCAGTTGTAGGCATCAATTTCTCTTCTCGAATGCAGGGGAATGAAATGAAAATTAGGTATGAATTATGATAACATCTAACGATTTAATTCATTTGTCCTTCACACACTTGGGAAATTAATGGAAATGTACGTATATGTGTTACGGAGAGAAATTCCTATGGCTTGGGGTACCACAACAAACAACTTGACTCCAGAAATCAATCCTTTCCAATATGCAAGAGAAATCAAATATCTAACACTAAAGGATTAGACCTTGTACCTTATTCTGGACGGTTGAAGTAGATCCTCATTGAGAATTCCAACTTCAGCTTGAATTGATGAATCACTTCCTCAACAACAAGTAAACAAAACAAGCATACTATATATTGGTGTTAGATCTACTCTAGCATATATAATCAATAATGTATAAGCATTTGAAATCATCCATGGATAAAATATTCATTCAAACATACATTATTGGACAGGAAAAGATATTTCTATTAATATAAAATCAGTGATTACAATCAATTCAACCTCTGTCGGCACGTCTGTGAATCGGTGAAACTAAATCCCCCACTTGGGCCTCCACCACCTCAATCCTCCATCTCTCGATAGCAAGCTCACAAGCAAAAGGAAAGTTTGGGAAGAACACCAAAGTGCTCCAAGGGACAAAGGGATGTAGACTAAAGCACAAGTTTCGGCAATAATGGACTATAGTTTCTTTGCTCTCAATTCTCTTATGCCTTCAATGTATCCAAAGGGTTCCTTATATAGATTTTCAATGGGGTAATGAAAGGTCAAATCTGAGTGATCTCAAGGCATATGGAAGGCTAGGAGACAGGTGAGTCGGATCCATGTCAAGGAAAACTCCAAAAGGATTTGGATTTTGTACACATCCCGATGTACGCGGTTTTAGGGGTCAAACCCACGTATATACGCGATAATGGGTTTAAAATTCGCGTGTATCAATTTCCACGTGTTTATAGGGATGGTCTAGGAAACATCAAAGGACAAAAAATGGTCCAAGGGGTCTAAGGAGTCTGCAGAGGGATAGGGGAAGGCCATACAAGTGTGATTCACCTGGTGTGGTAAAATCAGCTATAACAGATGCCCCCTAATGTGTGAGGCCAGAGGGGTCATACGATGGCCAAAATACATTATAAGTCCATCCCAGAAGTGGAGTGATGAAGAATCCCAAATGGAAGACCAGCCACCCAATCAGCATAGTACAATGATACAACTCTGCACATAACTGCAAATACATATAGCAGTCCCGGATACATAAGAGTACAATGGCCATGAGTAGGCATGATACAAAATATCACATAAGTGGCCATCGCCATGTACAATATACATATATCAGAATCTCCATGATGAAGATATACAAAGGATCATGATCTCCATAATAGCTGGAAATGTTTGACATATGCTGGAATCAAGTCACGAGAGTTGAAATCTCATGAACACTGGAATGATCAAGGAGGTAGCATATAAGAGATGCCACCAATCTGGAAGGTATTCTACGCAAACTGCTACGAGTACAAGTCCTACTATGTGAATATAGGTGTCAAGGTCGAACATAGTAGTCCATCGTCTGATTACCAGTCATTGATGTATACCGTTAACAAACGCGAGATCGCCCACCGATAATGATAATGGGAATCAAGGTACTAGAGTGCAAAATAACAAGTGTGAATAAACTTTGTTGAGGTCGAACACTTGAGAGGATCCATCAATCAGGGGACATTAATGTATTCCCAAAAACTGTCGATGGCGAGAAAACCTACCACTGATGACTGCAAGTCTCAAGGCACTCAAAAATGACTCTAGATTCCAATCCCAGAATAAATGATCTGAAGTCGATGGGATGAAATCCACTGGAAGGAGGGAATTAAGGCATCCCCCATCATCCAACATGAGGTACTTAGCAAAGCTGTATAATGTGGAAGGACTCGATCATAAGGTGCATGAACCAGTAACTGTACCGAGAATGGCCGACATGTAAAGTCAAGATAACTGAGGAATGGCTGACTCAGGTTTCAACTTCCTCCGAACAAGAGCATAACGGTGAATGGTGACTGAATAAAGGTAGCATAGACTCGATATACAAAACTCGGACATCTCTGTGACACAAAAGGCATCGACAGAGGATCCATGGGGACTGGAAGCTTAACCAGTCGATGGAGATAAACTCAAATAAAACGAGTATAGTTCCTAAAGTCAAACTATAAACCCAACCAATGGATGTGATATATAGTGCTCTATTCAAAGGAAACACGACTCGACAGCTGTTAAAAGATAACATCTTTCCTTGTCCAGCTTTTTGGTTTTTTGATTTTTTGGAACTTTTTCAAATATTTAAAAAGCTTGAAAAAAAATAAAATTTCTTTATAGTTACAGACTAGGAGGAGACGAGTGTCATAATGGGAAAACAAACTAGTTTCAAGCAGTGGAACATACCTATGCTCAATGCAAGGATACATGTGTAGGATAGCGACACTCGAGGGAAAGTCCCCTCCCAGTAAAAATAGGGAATCAAACTGCAAAGGATATATGAAATGGCTCTACATGGCTAGACATGAGACAAGCTCGGGCTATATGGCTGAAACTCAATGTCAGGGAATTCGGCGTAAGGCTCAATAAGGCAGGGAAAGCTCATGATAATGCAATTACAACTTGACATAAGGGAGTCTTGAGGGAAATAGGCCAGCAAAAGATCAACAGAAGTATGAGGCTCTTGTGAAATGTCATGGCAATACTATACAACAGACTCTCACACCCTAAGGGACAAAATATCGGCATGGGCACCAAATGCAAATAAGGTGCTAACTAGGGTACCCATGTAAGGTCAAGCTCTGCCACTCATATCATGCCACTTCTAAAACAGGAAGAAGGTTCTGTGATATAATAGAGTGGGTTCGTACCTAAGGCTATAATGAAACGGTCATAAGGTCATGCAAAATGCAAACAGTGATGAAACCTAACCTATATGTCAGTTTAAACATGATACCTGAAATCGACACGAACGGGTCAATCCAACGGCTAAAACGACACTCAAAAAGGTCTCCTACATCATAAATTAGTCGAAAAATAGTCCAAAAGGATTAGCAACGATCCAAACTATAGAAAAGGGGGTAAAAATTTTCAAAATTTTGAAAAAATTCTATATATAGTAAAAAATTCAAAACATTATAAAACATTTGAAATTTTTACCCAATTGAGCTTAGAACTTCAACAGCGAATTCTAGGAGATCCAGACGGCGGAATCCACTACCGTTTTTCCAGGTACTTACCCATGCTCTACTCTTTCATTTTGATGCAAATTTTGTCAAATTCCATGGTGTATTTAGGATTCTAGGCCAGTCTAAGATGCGCGCCGCGGCCCACGCGAAAATCGAGGGTTTTTCCATGTATAGGGCTGGATATACGTGGAAAACGCCCTCAAAGTCGCATACATACGTGGTTGTTTAGCAAACAGTCATGTATGCGGCCACGCTCAATGATTTTTAAGTGTTCTAATGGATCAAACTCAAATTTTATGTGTAGGATGGTCCTAGAATGGAGAGAACGTGAACATGGTGATGTAGAAGAGGTAGTAAAGAAAGATCTAATGGCTCAACAAGCGTTACATGCATGCGGGATTTACAAATTTTGGTGTCTTGGTGGCTTAAGAGCCAAACCAAGACTATTGCAGATGTTAGTGGACTACTGGGATCCAGACTCAGAGTCGTTCTAGATAGACAATATGTCCCTCACCATAGAAGTGGAGGACATATATTTTATTATTGGACTTTCCCGATGGGGGGAAGTGGTGAACCTACGCTCTCGCGGGCCCCGAGGTGGCCTGACTATAGATGAGTACATTGCGTTGTACTACTATCTGGAAACAGAGAAGGTGGGGAGTCAGATCCCAACTAACTCCATAGAGGTGTTGGGCCTAAAGGCCATCCTACTGACACTGGGCAGGATAGCAGGCTTAGCTTCACTCCACCAAGCCTCGTGGCCTCTGATGTGCTATGCAGTGGAGTGCATGAGACCCACGATGTACGATTAGAGCACTATGCTATTAGGCAACATGAAACACCAGCTCAATGAGTGCAAGATGGGAAGAGTGTGAAACTTCAGTTTCAGCAGCATACTGAGCACGTTTTTATTTAAGCATGTTCTGGGATTGAGCCCTAGAGTTGATGTTCCTCTACACGGGGTTCGATATTTGGCCCAACGGCATTGGGCAGATGCAATGCGCAGACTGGGTGGAGGTAGGGTGTCCAAACCCTATCCAACTGATTTCTTTCCATGATGGCGACAACAGATAGTTGCCATCGATGACTACCCCTATGCAGGGATAGATTTCCGAGGAGACCTGGAAATGCTGCTACCACTAGGATCGACATACGATGACATTGGTAATGAATCTCGACCCTCTTTTTAAAATTTTTGAGTTATTAAATTTTTTTGTGTTTTCTGATTATGTGGAGACATGTTTTTGGGTGACAATACATAGTGACATCTACCATATGCATGTAGATGTGGGACCACAGCGGCCTGAAGGCTTCCCTCGTCATAGATGGAGGGGAAGAGGGGACGATATCACGGGTGTGGATGCAGAGCGGACGCTCCAAAGCATTCATACCAACTTCATGAGACTGACACACAGAGTACCCATGGCGCAATTCGAGGACTTGCCTGAGGCCATGCAGTGCCAGGTGGTGGGTGTACCACGAGCATGGGTGTGGCTATTTCGATGACTAGATAGATCTGTAGTGACATTCCATGATCACAACCCCCCTCCTCCTCCACAGGCTTAGATACCAGGGAGTGATACATTTTTTAATACCGTGTATTTATATTTTGGTGGCTCGAGAGCCCCATTTTCGTATTATGACACTGTGTATTACCACATTTTGGATGTTTATAAAAACTTTTATGATGATCGATTTATTTATTTACATGTGTAAAAATTTATGTTTCTGATGAGCTTATTGTGTATGAAACAAATTCCAATCTAACACATAGTTAGCATATGAGTCAGCAACTTGATTATTAATTCTTGGAACATGTATGTATGTTATATTGTCAAATTGTCGTTCTAATAATCTCACACATAAGAATCTTCTTAATAATTTTGGATCTCTAACATGGTACAAACCATTAAGCTATGACACTACTAACTCCGAATCAAGTCATACCTCAAAAGAGAGAACACCATGTGAAATGGAATCCCGTAGAAGTTCAATGACGGTACTATATTCAGCAACATTGTTCGAAGATGGTCGTAAACATACGCATCCTGAAGACAATACCTGACCCATAAGAGTATAAATCACCCAAGCAGCAGAGGCTGAGTGTTAAATGTGACAGCTCGCACCATCCACGAATCCTATGAAGGTGGAAGATTCCATTGACATCTGCCAAAAGAAACGGAAACTAATCACAAACCCGATCACCATAAGAAAAATACCTACCTATGCAAAACTGTACAATAATATATAGTAACCAGCCTTGGCTGAAAATCATGCATAGTAATTTTTGAGATAGAGCCCATTTCTAGGTTCCACCAAGGTCATTCCCTCATAATACACTAACTCATAAGTGCCCTTCTCTAACACACGTTTAATGACGTAAATACCACGCCACATGGGGTTAAACTTTCATGCCCCCAAGGGTTCTTTCGGTTGATCCCACAAAAGGACCAAGTATCCCTCACTAAACCTCCTTGGATGGACAGACTTATCATACTGGACCTTAATGCGACGCTTATTCACTTCTAGAGCCACCAAGGCATCTCGACGTTGCTCATCAAGTTGCTCTAGGTGGACCAAACGCTCCTCCAATGGGGAAGTATCTGGTAAGAACTCTATGGCTAGCTTCAAAAAAGGAATCTCGCACTCAACTAGCAATACCAACTCCACTCCATGTACAAGTTGATATGGAGAAAAACCTGTAGTAGTCTTAACAACGGTTCTATAAGCCCACAAAGCAGGATATAACATAATGTGCCAATTATTCTTGCTTTGTGCGATGGTTCATTGGAGAATGGACTTGAGTGATTTGTTCACTGCTTCTACTTGTTCATTTGCTTGAGGGTAGTAAGAGGAGGAATGCTCTTGTTTATACCTTAACTTTGCTGCCAACTCTTCCATCATACGATTCTGAAATTGTGAGCCATGGTCAATGACAAGCTCTTTCAGAATACCAAACTGAGTAATAATCTGGTTGAATACGAAGTGTGCGGTTGTCTCACCATCGAATTTAACTATAGGCATAGCCTCAGCCTATTTCATGAAGTAGCCAATAGCCACTATGATATGATAATGCCCCCCAGCTGAAGCTGGGTTGCAATCCATAAAATCAAGCCCCCACTTAGTGAAGGGACCGGCGGTGATGATGGGATGTAACACGGCAGGTTTCGAGTGCATATTACATGCAAACACCTGGAAAGGATGGCACCTCTTGACCGCATCTACACAATCCTTAAAGATCGATGGCCAAAAATAACCCACTCTTAAGATTTTTTGGGATGTAGAAAGCCCAGATAAATGACCACCACACGCCCCTCTATGGCAATCATTTAGCACCAGCTCAGCCTCCTCGTGAGTTAAACAACGACGTAAAATGGAATCTACCCCATGGTGGTACAAAGTGTTATCCACTATGAGGTAATTCTTGGATACATGACGTAATCGTCATCGTTCATCCCGTGAGAGGTGAGTAGGGACCTTCAATGTTTGTAAATATATAATAATATCTCCATACCATGGGTCTAAAGTTGAAATTAAGAAGATGTGCTCATCGTTAAACGTATCTTCACAAACCAACTCCTCGGCTTCGCTTGGGAAATCCGATATAAGCTTCGCAAAAATTAACGATTTCTTCGATTTTGCTGAAACAAACTCAAGATCAAATTCTTGCAAGATGACAATCCATTTATTATAATTTTTCCCCAATCATCCTCCGAGTGAGGATGAATTGAAATGGATTGACATGGGCTACAACCAAGGTCTGGCGAAGGAGAATATAATGTCTCAACCGTTGAACCGCATGTACGGTAGCTAAGGCAAGCTTCTCAACATGGGAATAAAGGATCTTCGCGTCTATAAGATTCTGGCTCAGATTGAAGTGAATAATTATTCGCTTACACAAATAATATTACCAAAAGACTTGGAATATTAAATAAGCCATAATAATATATAAATTGATGATAGAATAGATATTATTATAGATTACAAAGTGAGTGCCATATATATATTAATCGTAAAGGCACTTTGGATACTATCCATGAAAGGATGCGTCATTTTAGAATTGCTTACTAATAACTATTTATTGATTATTAATATCAATATGTATTAATATTAATAATTAATATTGATTTTAATAGTTATTATTAATTATATAATAGTTATTTAATTATTATTTTATGTTCGTTACATTGCCTTCCCCTTAAGGGAATCTTTGTCCTCAAAGATGTATTGGACATTAATGTTTCATTTATTTTAATATGTCATCTCGAAATTCTTTCCCTTTTGTATTTGCAACATTTTAGGAGATGAGCTAATACAAATTGTGGATTCCCCAGGAGAATTGTCGCATCATATCTGTTGTGGTCCATCCCAGATCTATTTTTATCGAAGCTTTGAGATCTTTTTGTGGGACAATTCGTCTCAATTGTTGCTTGGTATGTCGATATTTTCGCATGTCCACATAAGTCTTTTGTGAATATTCATTTTGACCCTATCCTTGGTCAAAATGACGATTATAATTAGGATGTCTATAAGGTGTAGGTGTTGTTTGTTCTTCTTTCTTTTGGACTACGGCGAGGACTGTCTTCACTTCCTTGATTTGATTTTTGGATGCATTTTCCTGGATTGTGCTTCTTGGTTCTCCAGTAGATTGTTTATGATTCTGAATCTTTCTTATTCTTTCCTCTTGCGATTTTTTTTCAATTTCTAAATCCTTGATCTGATTCTGTAGTTCCTAATTACGATTATTTAGACACTGGTTTTCTTCTTGCTTTTCCAGTATTTTTCCTTCGAAGTCTTCATCAAAGTGTTCCTTCTTACTACTATTTTTTTATTTTTGTAATCAGGGTTTTGTTATGATTTCTTAATCTAAAAATTTCTTCAGAACTGTTGGATATTGTTTTATTACTCTTTGCGATCTCCAACTTGTGTTCCTTTTTAGAGTCGTTATTTTGTTGTTGAAGAAAATTTATCTGTTGTCGATACTGGTCGACCATTGATTCTTGATCTTCTACTTTTTGTCGTATGTGTGTCAGTTCTTCATCTCTATCGTTAATGATTTTGTTCAAGCGTATTATTTCTGCTTCATAATCAATTATTTCTTTCTTTATATCTTGATTTTTTTGTCTCTGATTGAAATCATTTTCGTCTTTTAATTTCTTAATTTGGGTCGACAATTTTTCTATATGTTTTTTGTTCCTTGTGCTCTTTTTGCATCCTATGTAATTTAATCAACATTTCCGATTTTGTATTTATGTCCCGTAACTCTTCATTGTCTCTCTAATAATGCTTCAACTTGGCTTCTAATTTCTTTATTTGTACTTGCAGACCAACTTCCATGGTCTTAACTCCTTCGATGATAGATGGTCTTCCTTTGGTTTCTTCTACGATAGATAGCCTTCGACTTTTTCGACGATAAAGGGATTAGTCTTCTTCGTTAGGTTAAATAACCTTTTTTTTCCAAAAATAATTATTATAACTTCTTTTTATAATAATAATTATTAATTAATTAATAATTATATTAATATTTTTATAAACTATATATATAGTTTAATATATAGTTTTTTTTAAATAATAATTAATTATTATATAATAAAATCTTTATTTTCCCTTAAGTTTTGTAAAATGTGAGTAGATTGGGGGGTTGGGAGAAATGAGTGTTACATTCCCCACCTAAGTTCAAATCTCACTTTCTCTTTACTAATTATTTTGCACTTTTATATTCAAACCCAAACCCACTTATTAAGAAACCATGTGTGGTTTCACTTTTACCCCTTTTTTGTTTGACTTTTTTTTTGGGGGGGGTTACTTTTACCTTTTATTTTTTAAGGACAAGGTCATTTTTTTTAGGGAAGCCCTAGAAGCTTGAATAGTAACTTCGCTCTGATACCACTTGAAGCAAATAATTATTCGCTTACACAAATAATATTACCAAAAGACTTAGAATATTAAATAAGCCATAATAATATATAAATTGATGATAGAATAGATATGATTATAGATTACAAAGTGAGTGCCATATATATATTAATCGTAAAGGAACTTTGGATACTATCCATGATAGGATGCGTCATTTTAGAATTGCTTACTAATAACTATTTATTAATTATTAATTATTAATTATTAATTATTAATATCAATATGTATTAATATTAATAATTAATGTTAATTTTGATAGTTATTATTAATTATATAATAGTTATTTAATTATTATTTTATGTTCGTTACATAGATAGTATATGACATGCTCTTGGAGCTCCTCATCCTCTTGAACCAAAACCATACCAATCGTCTCCATGGACATGGCCACATAAAGTAGAAAATCACAGCTATAGTCTGGGGGACTAATCACCGAGGCCGATGATAAGGCTCACTTGAGCATGTCAAAGGACTCCTGGGCTCGTTCGTCCCAACAAAAGGTGGTGTCCTTCTTCAAAAGATGCATATAACCTTTAGTCAAATTGGCAAAATTGACAACAAATCTCTGTAAGAAGTTTGTCATTCCTTGCAAACATTGAAGATGTCGAATGTTTTTTGAGGGAGACAACTGAAGTATTGCCTCAACCTTCAAAGGGTCGACTCTTATACCCTCTTTAGAAATAATGAATCCTAATAAGTGACCAAACTTCACACAAAAGATGCACTTGTGAGGATTTAACCTAACCAAAAACTGGCGGCACCTTTCGAATACTAATCTCAAATGATAGGAATGACGCATTCTCATACAAGAATGAGCAGTAAGGTCATCCAAAAATACTTCGATATCCGATTTGAGATCGGGGAAGATCAAGGTCATAGCCCGCTTAAAAGTAGCTCTGACGTTCTTAAGGCCAAAAGGCATTTTTCAATATGCAAAGGTTCCCCAAGGACAAATAAATGCAGTCTTATGTTGGTCCTCAGGTTTAATTTGTATCTGATTGTATCCAAAAAATCCGTCCATAAAGTAAAAAACCTTGCTACCCGCACACTCATCCAAAATCTGATCAATAAATGGTGTGGGAAAATTGTCCTTAGGATAGGCACGATTCAAATCACGGAAATCGGTACATATGCGAATCACTCCCTGCTTCTTATCAACCGGAATGGGATTTGAAACCCACTCCGTCAAGGGAATTGGATAGATAAAACCGGATTTCAATAGTTTCTCTATCTCTGCATTAATCATGGGTGCTTTCCTAAGATTCACTGCATGCAAGCATTGTCGAACATGCATAGCATTGGGATAAGTCTTAATCTCATGTTCAACAATAAGAGGGTCAATACATGGCATTTCAACATAAGACCAAGCAAAGATATCACAAATTTTTTTAAATAGCTCGGTGTATTCTTGAATCTCAGCATGGGAACATTCTGCCCCAATATAGACATTCTCTATTCTGCCAAGATCACGAGAGATATTGATAAGAATCGTTGGAGATATATTTTCCATGTTCCCATCAGCCATCGGACCAGGAGAGCTTAATGGAACCATGGGACTACCAATTCTCTCACTAAGAACCTCCCTAAAGTCCTCACGCTCCAAGCGGTCAAGATCAGGAAGAAAGTGAGATCTATGATGCAACTCTTCCAATGGTGGCTCAACTCCCGACATGGCCTCAATAATCGCTTCGTCTGAAGGAAAAACACTATCAAGGCAGTCATGCGCGTGAGAAGACTGAACTACCCATGTAGGTAGCACATATGGGTCCTCCTCCTCCGTCCGTGAAGAGGAAGGACTAGGCTCTGCAACACACCCAATATTAGCTTGATAAGCTACCATAGTTGTAGGAAACGACACGTCCATCATGATGGGCTCACTCGAAGTATTTGGTGTAGGAAGAATCCAAGGATATTCCATATGACTCGTGTGAAAAGACACCTATCTCACAAATGTCTAAGCGTCACCATAACTAGACCCTATCATAAGGACAGGTGCAATACAAATAAAGTTTCCCATGAGGGATGGATACATGCCCACACCCACACTCTCAGTTGCCGGCTGAGAGTGCTCAACAATTAGGATCGAAGCTCCCGAAGATGCAGTAAGTGACGGATTCTTGAATGACGTTTGATCAATCGTAACTATCTTCCCATTAAATGGAAAGCATACAATGCGAAATAGTGAAGAAGCTACGGCTTGCATACTGTACATCCAATTCCTACCTAGCAAGAGATTGTAATCAAGGGGCGCATCAACCACCTCGACCTCTATCGCAACGGTCTTCCCTCCCAAACGGACTTTAAGGGAAGGAAGGATTCCATGCGGCTTAAACGATCTCCCATCAAACGCAGTTAACATGGTAGCAGATTTAGACAACTCAGGGGAACCTAAACACTTCCAACATGATAAAGACATCACAAAAGCAGCAGCACCTTCATCAATCATAGTTCACTTGACAGTCACGTTAAGACATTCTACATGAATCAAAAGAGAAACATAGTAAGGCAAGCGAGGCTAAATTCCTGTGGTTTCAAATTTAATCACGGAGGAAGAATTATCATCATTTACACCAAGGGAAGAAAGCAAAGCCTTCCTTTGTGAAGGACAACTCTGAAGTACTTCTAGTGCAGACATCGCGCAAGGAGTGTGGCCCAAATCCTCGACAACAGAATAGTTCTGGGTGGCTTGGGCATTAGGATTGTGCCCCAAACGCTTAAGGACTCCCTTAGGAATGCGAGGTGCAACTTCAAGTTTATCCATAGGTTTTTCAATACGCAAAGGAGTTCCTGGTGGATCAGGTTCCTTTCCTGGGTTGGGTTGTGACGAACCATAGTCCTTCGCATGGGTCACAACCTTCATATCATGTACCATGTTAATGCAACCATGACCACTACCCTCCGATGGATCTTGATCACCACCAGACTGATCATGGGTCCTCCAGTTCATGTTTTGATTGTGAGGCAAAGGGTTAGTCAGCACAGCTGGGCCCTGCGCTAAAAATCTTGAGGCTTCATCGATACAAGGGCACAAGTAAGTGAGGTGATCGTCCTTACACAACTTGCAATTGAGGTTTTTTATATTGCTTGTCCCTGCCAGCTTTATGGGCATTCTTGTCATCAGTATTATCATTTTCATTCCTATCCCCACCCTTACGATTGTTCTTACCCTTCTTTTTATTCCTTTCAGGTTTCTGGTTACCCTTCTGGTTCAACGATTGCACTAAAAGCACACTCGCCATTTGGGTGGGTTGAGACAAAGTCATGGCTTGTCCCTGTTAGGTTAAAACGAGCAACATTAAATAACAATATGTGAGAAAATAAACATTGCAAGCAACATTCAAGATAGACACACAATATACCCTGGAAACCCCATGCGGGGAAAACCAACACCAATGAAGATCTTCATTACATGGCCAAAACCGGCCATCCGGGCCAAGTGAGCTAGCCACCGCTTACCTCCAGGCCTCTTTACAATGGAGCCTCCTCAAGCTTTATAAAGGCTTAATCACATGCAATACCATGGAACAATACCATGGGCTACAACAAACCATGTGCTAGACCTAACCACCTTTGACTCAATCCTGAGTCAAGGTTAACACATGCAATACCATGGGACAATACCATGGGCTACAACAAACCATGTGCCCAAACCATGTGCTAGACCTAACCACCTTTGACTCGATCTCAATTCAAGGTTAACCCTAACAATCCCCCCTTTAAACTTGACTTGGAGTAATCACCAACTCCCCTCAAGTATTTACCGAGAAATCTTACATACACCCCCCTATCACCTAGGTCTATCTCCTAACTTTACCTGTGAGTTACCAGGGGTATGCATGCCTTACCAGGTCTTACAACCATATGCCCATTTACATGTAAACCGCTCCATTAGATTTTTTTTTTCATGTGCCTTCATGGTGACTACACCATCACCATCCGTTGCTTCATCCTCTCGCTTTCCATGCTCGCTTCCTCGCTCATCTTTTGCCATGCTCCCTTTGTACCTATATCCAAAATCTATCATTGATTTCCATATAAAGAAAAATCCATCTACCAGATTACATGGGTCATCGGCCGCTGTAATCGTCAGTTCTCTAGGAATTCTCTTCACATACATGGCTCATCAATCTTGGTCCCAAAACCGAGATTAAACCATCTCACATTTCTCTCGCAATCAAAGACTCAACCTTTCTGATCCACATCAAGCTAGGCTACGAGTACACCTGCCACCCTCGTACCTACCTAGTGGTTCATTCCACACTTGATGCAACATCCCTTCTTTGCACATAAGAGGGATACCTTGTGCTTTTAGCATCTAGAGAAATCCAAACTTGCCTACGGCTAAGTTTCACATGGACCAAAAAATTACTGCTAGGGTGTCGGGTACCACCGAACATGCACCCCACAATTTGATTATGAACATAGAAACACCAACGAGCATAACCAAGCCAAACCATGGCTCTGATACCAGTTGTTAGGTTAAAACGAGCAACATTAAATAACAATATGTGAGAAAATAAACATTGCAAGCAACATTCAAGATAGACACACAATATACCCTGGAAACCCCATGCGGGGAAAACCAACACCAATGAAGATCTTCATTACATGGCCAAAACTGGCCATCCGGGCCAAGTGAGCTAACCACCGCTCACCTCCAGGCCTCTTTACAATGGAGCCTCCTCAAGCCTTGTAAAGGCTTAATCACATGCAATACCATGGGACAATACCATGGGCTACAACAAACCATGTGCCCAAACCATGTGCTAGACCTAACCACCTTTGACTCAATCCCGAGTCAAGGTTAACACATGCAATACCATGGGACAATACCATGGGCTACAACAAACCATGTGCCCAAACCATGTGCTAGACCTAACCACCTTTGACTCGATCTCAAGTCAAGGTTAACCCTAACAGTCCCGAAGCAGATTGGTTGATTGACAATTGACTGACTTGCTTCACAACCGAATCCGTAGGTTTAGCACTCGCACAACCAACAATGCCATCGGCATGTGGTCCAGGTTTAACTTTGGGGTCGAAACTAGAATGCAGAGCATTGGGAATGATCTCATATAACAAACCAGATTGAGCATAAATCAAATCCAATTCCTGCGCCCTAAAAATGGCTTGTTCCTCATTTTGCACTCCGAATGTAGAAACATCCTTTGCTATATAAGGCAATAATGAATTAAGGAACCATTCGAGGAGGAATTCTGACGGTATAAAGGATTTAATCAACCTCTTCCATCTACACCACTCTTGGATATGGTCTGAGATATGCGTGGCTTTATCCTACCAAAATGTCGATAAGAGTTTTGTACCAACATCGTAATGCACTGGTAGCTAGAAGTGTTTAAGAAAAGTCATCGCTAGGTCATTGAACAAAGCGAATGCCCCCCTAGGTAACTCTATATACCATTTCACAGCAGGCCCTGTAAGGGTGCGTTGAAACAGCCTTAAACGGATCGAGTCTTGGTGTAAGGAATTTGAAGAGTACCATAGGTGAAAGGTAGTAACATGTTCACTCGGATCCTCTCCCAGTTTGCCCTCGAATTTGGGTATGTCTGAGGGAAGCTTAGTAGGGACATTCAACCAAGCCAGGTCATGAGATACAAGATCGTTTGTCAATCTCGACAAGTCAGGAAGATTTATCGTTGCGACGAAAGGGAGCCTAGGATGAGCAGGTCGGTGAACCACTCCCTAATAGTTTTGATTCATATAAGTTTGATTACCATAACCACCATGGCCTTGACCATAGTTCCCTCCTTCAGCTTGACCCATGTAGGGTGGCATGGAAGCACCATAGTGTGGTGTACCTTGACTATTCAGGGCTACAAAGCCGTAATTTGGAGAGTAAGCAGGTTATTGATACCCGTACCCATAAGGTGGAGAACCCTATCCATACTACATCCCATAATAAGGTCCATAATTCATCGCATGAGATGTCCCATGAGACACTCTGTAAGTAGGAATATACGCTCCAGAAGTAGGAATATACATTTCGAAAGTAGGAATATACATTCCAGAAGTAGGAATATATGCTCCGGAAGTAAGAATATGACCTCTAGAAGTATGAACATGACCTCCCGAAACAACGAGCGATACTTGAACCTGAGACACAACTGGTCGAGTAACAACAATACAGACATGACTCGTAGCAACATTTCGGCCCGAAGGACCACGTGAATGAGGTGGAGGGTGAACATTCGAAGAACTAGGGAAAGAGGATGAAGGGACCTGTGAAATTATGTACATGTTGTTCCCTATAGTCACTCATCTTGGATCTGGTATCCTAATAGGATCACTAACCCTAGGCCTAGTAGGAATATGTGATGTAGCTTCCACCGCCAGGATGGAAGGTGCAATGTGACTTGTGCTCCCAAACCTCTCCACATGGTAAGGAATGAGAGTGCCCCCAAGCGTAGTGTTAGGTTCAAACTTAGACTCGACATGAAATGCCAAATCATGTGTGGGAAAACCAGACATACCATAACTAGTGCTTGCGGGTTCAAAATGAGTCTCATCATCTTTTGGCATTCCATACCAGCGATGCATCAATGGGGGATCAACACTAGAGTAAGTAGGTCTATCATGAAAAGTACCTATCTTAGAAATTACAAGACCTAACTCAATCAAATCAGGTGAAGGATCATAGTTAGGAGTAAACTCCCAATCTTCCACTTGAATGGGAGAAGGTGGTTCAGGAATACCTTCTTCATATTCTCCCATCGTGTGTGAATCAATGTGCAAAGTAGTCCGCCTGGACTCTCTATCTCTCTCTCCCAAAGGAGGAGGAGATGTAGAAGGCGGAAGTCCTGCTAAACGGCGAGAACGACGAGGCGTTGTACCTGAATCCACAATGACTCAAAAAATGTAAAAAGACTCTCTAACTACGCAAACCCTAGGCAAGCTAACGTGCACAGAGCATACACCAATAAAATCTAAAGTCAAACACAAGCAATCAAGGGTAGGATAAATGAGCTCCCGAATGAAGCAAGTATGTCTCTCCTAGGAGAGGATTGAGACTCCCATACACAACAAGCAGAGGTAGGTAACCAATTATTGTGGCCCTCAGCTTCAACGCGTAAAGCGACTGTGTTGTCCGACCCCAACCTGGCCGGGACACCCGTAGAATAACCCCTGCATAGTACCCCCTCGATATCCTAAGTAAGGCAACTAAGGTCACCCCAATATAATCAATGCTCAGGCGAACAGTCGCAGGCGGGATTGACTGTATGGGTAGGGTAGCAAAGCCCGAAACTCTCGAAAGAGCCCCCAGATATGAATACAATCCTGAAAATATCTCCGGTGCTACTCAGTTATGACTAGGGGTCATCCCAATCAATAACCACTCACACTTCCTCGTGCTTAACTCCCTTTTGAGAGGAGGATCCTGAGAAACACTGGTTATACCAAGGAATTTCACACACTCACTTGGAAAGACACATACATGTTGTTGTTTAGTGGTCTTGGAGAATTTACTCACATTGAACTATTCCAAGACCCTAAAACCTAATCTTGTTGGTGAACCCTATCAAATAAAATAGTGTAGTTCATTTTAATTAAGCGTTGATTTTAATTGGATTTATTACTCAAAAGAGGTATATGGTCGTGCAAATAATAGCGTTATGACACAACATGAAGCAAAATGCACACCTAACAATCAATGCAAATGCATTGTGTCCATGAAAAACAGGGTATGCTACTACGTGAAGTGCGTAATTTTCTTCAAATGATAAATGTAAGCTTTCCTATATGAAATCCTGACTAATACTTCAAAGCAAATCTAGTGCAAGTACTATGCAAAATGCACGATGCAATGCATAATGATAAGCAAATGTTTTTGGATTTTTTGAATAAAAATGAGATACTAAAGCAAAATAATGGTTCTACAACCCCCAGACTCTGCAAGCACACTCAAGTAGCACTCAAACAAAAAAGAAATTTTACCCTAAAAAAAACGTCTTTGGTCAGAAACAGAGGTGTATACAGACTCTAGCAGTATCAAAGGAGACTCAGCAATCATCCAAATTCACCCAGCAACAATCAATCTTCCTCTAGAAGGCAAAACTAAGGGAATACATGATTGTTCACAGTAAACCTGCGTGTGTACGCGGATATAGCAGTGAAACCCGCGTATATATGCGATTGTGAGTTAAAAACTTGTGTACAGGAAGAAAGGTGCATAAAAAAAAGGAAAACAGATAAGCTGAGACAAAATTCACACTAATCAGACACTACTAGGAAAACATGCCCCCAGACCTGACACAGAAATAGAGAAAAAAGAGCAATTCAAAGTCATTGAATGCCGATAGAAAACCTCCAAAGGACAACTACTAGGAACTCCCCAGTGGAGTCGCTAATTCTGTTACGGAGAGAAATTCCTATGGCTTGGGGTACCACAACAGACAGCTTGACTCCATAAATCAATCATTTCCAATATGCAATAGAAATCAAATATCTAACACTAAAGGATCAGACCTCATACCTTATTCCGGACGGTTGAAGTAGATCCCCGTTGAGCTTTCCACTTCAGCTTGAATTGATGAATCACTTCCTCAACAACAAGTAAACAAGACAAGCATACTATATATTGGTTTTAGATCTACTCTAGCATATATAATCAACAATGTATAAGCATTTGAAATCATCCATGGATAAAATATTCATTCAAACATACATTGTTGGACAGGAAAAGATATTTCTATTAATATAAAATTAGAGATTACAATGAATACAACCTCTGTCAGCACGTATGTGAATCGGAGAAACTGAATCCCCCACTTGGGCCTCCACCACCTCAATCCTCCATCTCTCAATAGCAAGCTCACAAGAAAAAGGCAAGCTTGGGAAGAACACCAAAGTGCTCCAAGGGACAAAGGGATGCAGACTCAAGCACAAGTTCTGGCAACAATGGACTATAGTTTCTTTGCTCTCAATTCTCTTATGCCTTCAATGTATCCAAAGGTTTCCTTATATAGCTTTTCAATGGGGTAATGAAAGGTCGAATCCGAGCGATCTCAAGGCATATGGAAGGCCGGGAGATAGGTGAGTCTGATCCATGTCAAGGAAAACTCTAAAAGGATTTGGATTTTGTACACATCTCGATGTACGCAGTTTTAGGGGTCAAACCCGCATATATACGTGATAAGGGGTTTAAAAGTCACGTATATCAATTTTCACATGTTTATAGGGATGGTCTAGGAAACATCAAAGGACAAAAAATGGTCCAAGGGGTCTAAGGAGTCTGCAAAGGGACAGGGGAAGGCCATACAAGTGTGATTCACCTAGTGTGGTAAAATCAGCTATAACAATATGTCATTTCCATCACATGGGATGACCATTCGAATGATCATAAGGAAACTTCTTTTCATGCCTCTACTAGCTTGTCACATCAACTGGTATTTATTGCCATAAAGACGGCGTGACTAAAAATCACACCGCCAAAATATCTTGGGATTTTCAAATTAATGATGACTAGCTGTCATTTCTGTGACTCAAATTCATCTTGATACAACGTCATTATTTCTTTCGACTAGTATCCTTCCTTTGATAGATTCCTTTTCCTATGACAGATGAATTTTCTTCACTTTCAGTTTTCCACTTGTGACAGGCATAGACTCTGTGACAATTTTTGTTCGTTTGTGACTTACTAGCACTTCACAACATTTCTCCTTTCTCTTTATTTATTTTTCTCTTCTTTTTCTCTTTTCTTTCTTTTCTCTTTTTCTCTTTCTTTTTTTTCATTCAACCGAGTCCCGTATATCCTTATAAGGCTTTAGCTGACTTCCATTTACCAGTCCTTTGATAGGTGTTCCATCCAACTTTATACTGCGGATTCAATCGGTATGGTCACTACTTGAGAGGTTTTGCATCGAGCTTCAAAGGTATTTTCATTTCGCCAAGGTCTCCTACGATACCTTTCATCTCTGAGTATTTCATAGGAAATGGATCCATGAACTCATGCAATAAGTATGTGATCTTATCTATAGTATCTGCATCCCAATAATCTCCAATATTAGCAAATTTTGGATTCTATGGGAAGCCAATATTAATTTTCTTGACTTTTAGGGGACTCGAGAATTGGTCGCTATAAATACCAAGTCCTTCCACTATGCGTGTACATTCAGACGCTGAAATTTTTATGTCGTTTGGATCATCATCGTCAAGTTCTCCACTCACATTGTAGCATTACATCCAGTGGTGGATTGTCACGCTGCACTAATTGAAGTTTTTCATTGCAACATGGATATCTTCAAATATGTTCATTTTGATCACTTGCAATGCAGCATCAATCAAAGGATGGTCATCTGCAAACTCAAATGTATTTTTGAATCTAGTTTCTAAATCCTCCCATCCAATATCTCCTTGCACCTCAACTGATGTATGCCAATCCCTTGGTAGCATGCATAGTGTATGTATAAACTAATGTAACCATTCCTATCGCGGGCATGCCTCCCATGTCGCACAAGAGTACTCAATATGTTTAAAATAATATTTCAATCCCATATAGTTGTGATGAGCATAACTGATCTCTTCTCCAAATGTTATCTTCATCAATATTCTACATTGTTTCCATTCAGATATAGATTCTTTATGTGTACCCCACCATCTAGCGGGTGTAGCTTTCAACACAAAGTTCAGGGCAGACAAGTGTTGAGATTCTATAACTTTCACTTCAAAATATGTATAAAAATATGCAAGTTTAGGTAAACCTTCATATGTAAGTAGCTCGATTGCCTCAGCTCCTACGTGTCACACAGATCGTGCAATTCTTGTGCGTCTTCTCATGGATACTTCATGCATCATATTCTGCTAATTTTCTAATGCTTCCCTTGAATCTTATGTACAGGGGCTAACACTCTTACAACTCAGATTTCCATCAAATGTTATATTTACATAGTCGTCTCTTGAATATGTAATAGTATAGATATGGTTGAGATAGTCTCCTTGTCCTTCACTGTGTACTAGTTTGACATATCTTTGTCCTTCTAGAAGATCAATTGATGCAACCACCCTTATCTATGAATCTTCAAATGATAATATTATTTTCTTAAAATTTATGATGGTCTGGCTATCGATCACCTAGTCTATCCCCAAAAGTGTAGGATATGGTTTTGTATCATCAACAATGTCTATCACTTCTAAATCATCATATGTTCTCATGATTTCTACCTCGACAAGAACCTGAGTTAGTCGATCAATAGGTAGGAACTTCGACAAATTTTTTAATCTGAGATGAATGGGAGACCAATCCAATTGGAACTATAGCAAAATCCGACCATAACTATAGATAACTTCATGTACCAGTCTAGTGCATGACCTCTCAAAGTTGTGATCATCTGCACTGTATTTATTGCTTCATCTTGGACATGTCGCACAGTCCATACGGCTTCACATAGAAACCAATGTTGCTCTGGGTCTTCTAACCCATTTCCATTAAATATCGACAACTTAATATCGTTTCCAGCCATTATATTGACTCATGTTACAGTTGGAAAAAAATTGTGGCTAGCAGGACTCCCTTGTCTGTTATTTTCACTATTGTTGTTAGTTGTATTTACAAATTGACTAGGAGATGAGTTTCTAGATATTACCTATGCATATGTACATGGGGTCATATACATTTCATAATCATACTTTATATTTGGAGCTTATTCTTCTTCTTCTTCTCTTTCGGATATAGGTTGATATTCATCTTCTTCATCACAAGAACCTTCTTCAAAATGTGACACCAAATCGTAGTATTCTCCTCTGGTCATACTGCAACTTTCTCTTCTTATCACATTTTTCCTTCTTTTTCCTGACCGAAATCTCCTTTCACTTTTGAGATGCCCACCTTCTAGTTCAGGTCCACTATTAATAGGGAACATCTCATCTTATTTTTCTCCATTTTCTATGCACTTCTTTTGTGACATATCCCAAATTTATGCACATAGTCCTTTAATCATTAGACTCCATTCTCAGGATTCTTATTTCGCATACCAACATATTTACCGAAGTTTTTAAAAATGTCAAGTATATTCCTCGTGGTCCTTGGAAAATTTTTCTTTCCACCTCACTCTATGAGTTTATTGTGTCAACAAAAAAATCAGTAATGTATCCCTCCAAAACATTGTCTACCCAAAAATAGATAGTCCTCGACACAGGGTTTCTATTACTCTTCAGTCGTTGAATCAGCTGAGGATTCCACTATGTCAGCTATCCTCGGAATTTTTTTTGATGGGTTGCTAACTTTGACAACCACTCATATAACACAATATGGAACTCATAAAATAAAATCTCATGAATATTCATATAAAGGTATCGCTCTAACCACCTCATCGTATTCAATCAAAGTCCTTTATTTTCTTCTTGTGCAAACTCTAATGCTTTAAAATCCACCCAGTCTTGGATTTCCATCTTCATCGAATGCCAAAACATATCCCTCACCAACATGATTTATGGTCCCAACAACGAAACCATTTGTTGGTGTTTTCTCCCTTTGACCTAGGTTCATACCTTCTTCTGCACACAATAAAGCCTGAGATATGGGCCTGACAGAGAAAGGCTCAGTTGGAAGTACCTGTGATGCAGATGCAGTCTCACCTAAGATATCTCTTATGGGTAACTGTCAGAAACAGCTTTCTGTCGTTGGGTGGGGATCTATTCTCTCGTGGCACCTTACCAACTAGCTTGATCGAAGCCGATGGATGTATTACTTATTCTTACTATGCACAGATAATATGCTACTTAACTTATCCATTGACAGATATGATAACAACAATATATTCTTTAACACACATGTTATCTATCAATAGTGTGACTCATGTATAAGAGAACTCAGTCATAAGTAAATATATAAACACTTTTCCACAATATACATTCCTGCGACTTAAGCACATTCATCATATACATTCATGCGACATAAACACATTCATCATCTACACATTAACACAGTATTTAACATGGAAACCCATTCCCACAAAGGTGCTCTTCATATGGCATGAGAAATATATGGCACCTTTTTTTCTACGCACTTAGCTGTAGACTCTCTTCTAGGTCTTCTTCTCCTATCTATACATATTTCTCTCTCCTCTCATTATCTCTAGTCTTATTTGGTTCAATCTTATTCTACTCTACTCTACTGTCAATCCACACTCAACCAGGACCAACTACTCATCTCTTCGACTCTATTTACGATGTGCACACAGCCTAGATAGACTAACTCTTCTTAGAGAAACAACTAACTAACTAGGACAATAGTAAGTAACAACAAATAACATAATAGGAGGTAAGTTAGTAACTCACCTACATCTTGGTTTCTTCCTTTTATAGACTCTTTACATGTCTCATTCAGCCAACTTCATTATGTTAGTCAACACATTGTCATTCCTATTCTAGTTACACTAGTCAATAGGTACTCTCAGCCCAAAATATAAATATGTTTTTACTCCTTACAACACGTGTGACTCTAGCCGACTTCATACCCATGATATCTCAAGTCATCATTTTCAGTTGTTCCGTCATTGCATTCCTTTTCTATCGTGGTTCCTTCCTTCATGGATGATTTCGTCGCATCCTTTCCTTCTGTCATGGATTCTCTTCTTTCATGAACTCTTCTCCTATTGCAACTTCCTCTGCAACTACTTCTTCTATGTTAGATCTTTATTCCTTATCTGATTTTTTCTTCCTCCATCACAACTTCCTTTGTAGTTTCTTCTTCTACCTTGTTCTTCCTTCCCCAGATTCTTTCGTCGCAACTTCTCCTCTTCCTTCACCTGCTTCTATCGCAACTTCTTATTCTTACGACCAGACTCTTTATCTTCCGAGCAGAATTCTAACTGAATTCTTCCTATCTTTGTTGAGGGCCAACAGGTTGCAATATCCATTAGTTTGTAATCTTTTTCATCATCTGCATATCCCAGAATAATGCATTCTCTACTTTTTATGTACTCTCCTCCATTTCATGATCTGAGTGCTTTGATATTCTTCCCAAGAGTGTTCTCATCTAAGGCCTTGAAAACTTTGAAGGTTTTAAACAAATTAGACTTCTGCTTAAGAAAGTATATCCAACAATAGCTAGAGCATTCATCAATGAAGGCCAGAAAGTATCTCGATCCATTCATGGTAGGCATTGGTCCAAAGAAATCACTATGTACCAAATCAAGTGTAGAGACAGTTCTTCTTTCCTTCCCAACTGTATACCTTCTCTATGGGTTCTTACCTACCAAGCAACCATTGCAAACACCTTCAAAGTACTTGATGAGAGGAAATCCCTCAACCATCTCTTCATTATGCAACTGTTAGAGATATTTGAAATTCATATGGCCAAATATCTCATGCCAAATTATGTTTGTATCATTAGCATGAGTCAATAGGGAACTTGGGTATGAGTGAGGAAGAAAATGTCAGAATTCATATTCCTTAAAGGCATGATTTTCATCTCCTTTTGCTATTAGGTTTCCAGTAGATATTTATGAGATCTCCATTGAGTCAGATTCAAATATGACTTGCTTCGGTGAGCCTGTATGGGTCATCTGATATACAAACAACATATTTGTTTCTAGGGAGGGAGCATATAGGACATTTTTTAATACTCCATGCTGAAATTGAATTAAACCTTTCCCAATAGCTAGGATTTGAGAGTCATATCCCATATGTATGATAGCCCTATCAAAGAGATATAGAGAAGAGAATGTTTCCTTGGAGGAAACCATATGCCATGGAGGCTCCTGAATCAATGAGAGATTCTTGTGACTGAGAGAAACCTTCCTTTAGTGCATGACATCTATCATGATCTTAAGTCTTATTTCCAAGATCATTCTCTCTTGCGCCTTCAGGGAGAGAAATATTATGTTGTTCAAGGAGTCTTGACACCTGATATATGGTTTTCTTCATAGATAGGTTCTCTATATGGCTCCCTCTCTTGCAATACAGAAACTTTGTCTTTTCAAACCTTTTATATTTTTCCTTCTTAGAACAAGAGGCTCCATCTGAAGGATTTTTCTTCTCCTTAGGCTTGGTATTAGTGTCATTTTTATACTTCCCCTTTCATCTCCCTTTATCTTGCACATTATTGGTATCCCCAACCAAGAGAGATTGATTCTTGGATACTTTGAGGGAATATCAACTTGTCTTGTTCTTGAATGAGGGATTCAGTGAATGCATCAAGAGAGGGAATTCACCAGTTTGGGGTTTGCAGTATCTCAAAGTGGAAGGTGGCGACAAATACTGAAAATTATGGGATAAAATTACTCTGTATGGAGAGCACCAATTGCTCATCCTTCTTGTCAATTCCACATTTCTTGCACTGCATGACCAAAGACATGAACTTGGAGAATAATTGTTGGATGGTTTCGAAGTTGTTGGGTTGAATATCAATGAACTCATTCTCCAAAATGTGGCCTCTTAGCTCATCCTTCTTTCCAAATAGTGATTTGATATTCTTCCATACGTCCCTTGGTGTTTTTACATTAAGGTGCAAGAGTAACTCCTTGGAGATATGAATGCACATGAAACCAAATGCTTCATCCAATTTTTTTAGGTCCTTAGATTTCTCTAAAGGTTGTTGGGGTTCGACTCCTTTCCCATAGTGACCCTATGTAGACCTTTTTTTTGCAACAAAATATGCATATCTCCCCTCCAATCCAAGTAATTAAAGGGTGTGAGGATCCTCAGTGTTAAGTCTGTTGAATTGCCCATTTTTCATCTACAAGAGAAACACAATACTTATGAATTCTTCAAATACATGCAAAAAACACTCAATTTCAAAGGTAAACCAGTTCAATCACACTCCACTTCAACATGTGCACATTATCAGGTGATTCACACCTGACTAAACTTCTCTGGATAAATCCAGAGGGAGCAAGGCAAAGATACTGGGATTTATGTGGAACCCAATTGCTTTTGGTGCATCAATGGAAGTTTTTTGTGGATTGAAATTTTCCTGGCCCGCTCTAATACCATGTAAAATTATCAAATACACAGGATTATCATGTTGGATTGAACCTCATTGTGAAAAGAAAGAATTAATGATGGAGAATTTCAGTGGAAGAATTGTGAAACAATAATGGTGAAATTATCCAGACGAGAGGAAAAAAATTGACAACATAACAATATTTGAATAATCATTAACCTATACGTAATACATCCATGATACAAAAATGAGAAATTGTATCCTCTAGGATTGATTCAAATTCCACGACTTGGACTGACTCCAGAGATAACTAACTGTGGAAAATTCACCACTGGGGGCTCACTAGTGTAACTCTGAACAACTAAAACACCTCACAATCAGCTAACTGAACAAGGTAGGTGAGAAGTTGGCACTCGAATAATTGAAGATGAACTAATTATTTCCCATTGGAGCATAACTCAACATGGACTAGGGTGAACTAATGGTGGGACTCCCATGGCTTAGTGTGGGTTCCTAAAATATAGGGATTGGCCTCTAGAGATCCTAAACTCATGCAAACTGGCACATAAAGTGGTGGGTGGGCCCAAAATAACTTATCCATGGCACTAATGAAGTGGAAACATACTCATAATCTAGGAAACTAACATTTAGACTATGGTGGACAAGGGAGGATTACAAATCTAACACCAAGATCAAGTCAACCACTTCATCAGATTTTAAGGGTAATTCATCCACCTACTTAGTTGTTTTTACCAATTTACTGCATAGACCTAAAAATTTACCCTATCCTGCATTCTGAATATTTTTTCTCCACAAACCAGTAAATCCGATCATCAAGATGTCCCAATCCACCACTAAGTCACCCCCTAAACCAAAATCCTCTAGTAATGAGTTCATATACAACCACCAATCAGACATTAAAGACATAGAGGTAACCGAATTTGACCTAGTTTCAACTCTAAATGAAGCCTGAATCTAATATTTTCAAGACCAAGACCCTTGCAAGTTGTGGGACTCTAGTTTGGTAAATTATGTATGTGCACAAGTTATATACTTTCCAGAATTCACCATCTGGTGTTTGTTCTCTTACTCCCCAAGCCGAAAATTGATCACATCTTTAGATAGGTCTAGGATTGTCTTCCAAATAAATCCTAATAATATTAGGAAATTTTTTTGTATCCCTAAGTAGGAAGGACTACAACCTATAGATGAAATAAAGGTTTCCTTCCAATACCAAACCCTGAACCCTAATGATAAATCCCTAGTTTTAACTCAACACATGGAGACTGTCATGATAACACATCACTCAAAGCCCCCATTTAAAATTGTATTCTTCAAGCCTGAATCTAGAAAATCTATGTCACTCCTATGCACCATCTTGGGTTACAAGAACGATGAAGAAGTTGATGAAACTCTCCTAGGTTTCCTAGAATACATGCACCCTATAGCCAAGGAAAATGCTAAGTTGGATATGTGTGGTTTTCTATCCCAATCCATCAACCATTAGTTGACATAGTTCTCTTCTTTATAAATCTTTAGATACCCATCTTTCCTATTTTTCTTGTTCTTCTACTAGAAATTTGAGCACTTTTAAAATATAGGCTTAAAAATGACTGATGAAATGGACAGAGAGATTCTAGTCTATGAATGGAATCCCTTGTTTGTAAGACAAGCAATCAACTCTAGTTTCACAAATTTTGCAAAACAGGTAATGAGGGTAGCCTATACCATTATCCATGGAATTAACTTGACAAGAATTCCTAAGCAAGGAAAAGAGTGGTTACAGTTCACCCTAGAAACAAGAGTGGGGGGTTGGTTTTTGTTCAAAGACCACACAGTTATCAGGGTGTATGGATTTGAAGGGAAGCCATACAAATTACCTACTTTTATGACTGCTAGAGTCTTGGAAATGGAGTATGTCAGGAAGATATTTATATCAGATGACCTTCACTTCAAAGGTTTCAAACATCATAGATTATTTCACATTCCTAAGGATGTTGGTCCATCCCAAATCAAATATTTGAGTTCTCTTCAATACATGGAGGGTTTTTCGGAACAATTAAATTTGGAAAAGTCTAAACATTAACATATGATCCACATAAAATAATCTCAAAATAGAGATTAGAAAACAAGAATTCATCCTATGACTATACACCGGGACCAAAATGGGAAAGTATAGCCAATAACGAGAGCTTGGAAGAAGACAAAAATATCCTAAAAGACTTAACAGAGCTCAGTGAACCTGAGCAGATGTCAGGGTAGAAAAGAGAAGCTGAAGATATGAATATATATCAAGAAGAACAAACTTCTTATCCTAAGAAAGCAATAATATAACCTCAGGAGGAATCTCATGCCTTGTCAAAGAAGGAGATTGAAGTAGAAATTCCTAAGTAAGTCATTGAATTGGGAAAGAAAGTGGTAGTCCCAGGAAAACCACCAACAAGATTTATGCCTTATCCTTATTTGGAGTTTACAGTTCCACAAAAATCAATGGCCCTCACCCAAACAGGACTTGTCTTAATTCAAACATATTTACATTCCAACTATAGGGATATAAGAAATGGCAGTGTGTAAACCATAAATAATGACAGGAAATAAGTCATGCCTTCTTAGAAAATACTTCTATCAGTGGAAGATAATATTGATAATAGTTTCAGGTATGCGGTAATTGAGCCCATGGTGCCGGTACCAACTAGTTTGAGTGATTATAGAGCTAAAGAGAACATTATAAACTGGAGTTAGTTTGACAACTTAGATAAAGTGGAAATTTTCAAGCATGCCAATGGCATGATATGTGTTGACGTAGTAAAAGCTAACAAAATAGAAACAAGGTCAAGGGAAGCACTTAACAAGGTACGGGCCCTGTTGAAGGATAAAAAATGGACAACTAGACCTAAATAGGTTATAATAAAAGAGTTGGAAGAAAAGACAATGGCCTTAAGTTCCAATCCTAATGATGGATCACAATTTAAGTCCCTGATAGCCACAAAGATAATGAAATTGCCAACCTTAAAAAACAACTCAAGATCCCAAATGTACAACTTGTCCAAAAAGCTAAGCTTAAGCGGGTTGAAAAGGAAACTTGAGGGTTTGTTAGCCACCATGGTAAAATATAAGGGTTTGGTAGAAAATAAAAAAAGAGTAAATAAAATCAATGAATTGTTAGCACAATTAGCAGCTTTAAAATCACAGAGTGTTGTCAGTACACAAATTGCCACATTATCAACAATTGCATTAGAGGTGACAGAGCAAGTTCATGTTCATACTGAGGGGAAGCAAACTACTTAAGAGCCTGTAAATTAGCCACCTGCCAAATAAATCGTTGATGTTGATGCCATGGAAGAAGATGAAACTCTATTTGAACCAAGAGGAATTGAGGAAGATGTACACCTGAGATCAAAGGCCTGGAAGATGCCATAACCCAAAAAAAAAGATAAGATTGTAGTACTGGAAAATGATGTTAGCAAGAGAGATGATGACATCTCTGATCTAAAAAGAGAAGTGAATGAATTGAAAAGTCAAGTCACGTCATTAGAGATGGATGCATAAGGAGAGGATTTGTTAAGAAAAACAACTCAAGAATTATGAGACATAATATCTCAGCTATTTAATGAGAAGTGGTACTTTCTGGAGCTAATGAATGTAGAAATGGAGACTTATAAATCAGGAGTAACAAACAATTGGAAGAGATGCAATTAACCAACAGGATTTAAGTAATAAAAATTGCTAAAAAAATATTTTGAAGCAGATTTTGTACAGTGATGCAAAACAGTACAAACAGTCTAGAAGGTGACATTGCATCCTTCAAAACCATGTTCAATGGAGAAATCAAGCTAGGATTTCCTTTATTATGGGATGGGAACACATAATTCTATTCAAAAGATGAATACCAAAATAGGTTAAGGAAAAAGATAAATGAAGAACAAGAAGAAGTGATAGAAGTACTGATAAGTGGAAATCAAGTTATTGAAAGACTCTAGCCTACTTTTCAAATTTGGATAATACTCTAAACATTTTTCAAAGAAATGGGACCTTTGACATATGAAAGGCATTATGAAGTTGAGCTGACAATAGAAAATCAGAGAAATCATAGCATTCCAATGGGAAATGATTGGTAGTTGGTTAGAAGGTATCATAAGATAGCTCTGCCTCCTCAACCATAGTATGCACAACAAGTCCCTGGATCATCTTCTCAACAACCACAGCCTGCACAACAAGCGTATGGGTCCTCATCTGCATAATGTTCAACAAAATCCTCTTATGACATGACAGTACAAAAGACAAGTTGCTCCATTATCATTCGTGCCACCTGGAAGGCCACTGCAACCTAGAAGCCCAACATACTCACAACTATTATAAAGAATGAGCAATATTGGTATACCTCCAGGTTTCTCACCAGGGATAATTTTAGGGGTGAAATTTATCCCATAGGCTATTTTTAGGGGTTTTCTCCAAGATTCGCCATTTTGCATTTTTTGAAGCCCTGTTTCGCCCAATTTTAATGGGGTAAACTTTTTTCACCCTAAAAATCGTCAAATTATTATATAAATGATATAAAATCCTTGGAAATTAAAATATTTTTTGAAAAATATCGCCAAACATTTTATAGTTGGTGTTTTAAGAATTGGTAAGATTCGCCAACATTTATACACTTTTAAATAAGTATGGTTCCTTAAAATCATCCATGTTTCTCACCAACCCCACCTCAACAAACCATGCATGAGAAACAATTACCAGTTTAATGAAAAAAATAGGCGCCAGACTGAAACATTGTTTTGTGTAAAAATGTAATGTTTCACTATAAAAAGTAAATAGTGAAAAACTGTTACATTTCTATTGTGAGTCAAATTAGAAACAAACAGATTTCACGTGTCCTAGAGGCCTATCTAATGTAAAACGAACCAAGAGCTCAAGGCTAGCAATTTTATAACTAGAATTGTTCTTTCTAAATTTGTTGAGTTGGGTGCACACTTTTATTTTATAAAGACCTTGTTAGAGATTAATAAAATGAAAGCTTGCAGAGAGTTTCTTCCATGTTTATCTTTTGTCTTTCTATTTTATGTATGAGAGAATTCATGAGAAATTTAATACAATGTGTACAATATTATTTGATCTGAATTTAGCATCATTGATACTATGTTTAGAATTAAAAGTTAAATATTATCTCAAAAGTTTAAAGCTCATTTGATTATGTCATAATATTTAATACATCTTGTGGTTTTCTTGTATATGGACATTTTCTGTCGCTCATGAAATG
>LPNX010151836.1:113821-139593 GCA_001517045.1 Pseudotsuga menziesii | reverse complement strand
CTTAACACCCGATTGGTCTATGATCTCTATTTAAAGAGCACAGAGGGTCCTTGGCTAGTTGATCGATTATGAGAAGCTCATGTAACTTTCTTTCTTTTGCATAATCAATTGCTCCGAGTAGCTATTTGGCCGGGGCCATGGACTGTTTCCCTCTCGAGGGTTTTAACCACGTGACAAACATTGGTGTATTGATCTGTGATCTGTTTGTGTGAAGCGGCTATTCTTGGTGTTTGGTCCTTTGGGAGTACCATGTGTACCCTAACAAAATGTATTAATGCTTAAAAATTATAAATATATCATGTTAACCCTCTTATATTGTAAAGAATTACTTAATTCTATCTAGTACAACTTGATTAGTTTGAAACCTGTCTTTCATTAGGAAATTCATCCGTCCCTGCTTCCTAATTTTGAAGATTTGTTTTCATCATTTTTCCTCATTCCATTTTTCTATTTGATCTACTAGACTTCATGGAATTCCTCTATCATCCATCTTTACACCCGTGGTTTTGTTCACAAACCTATTAAATACTGTAGATATTTATAGAACAATTCAAATCTCATTTTCAGTAACAATATAGCTCTAATAGTGTTAAAAGTTGAGCTTCATCGTGTTTTCTTTCGAGTTAACTCACCTCTCGAAACTTCACTAAACATGTATATTATATATCTCATTGTCAAATATTTATAAATTTTATTTAAATATATTTTAATAAAGATTATTAAAAAGATTTAATAAAATATATGTAATCTATATTTCAAAATATTAAGTTCACATAAATGTTGGGATTTGGGAAATAATTGGTCCATTTCTATTTTTGGTGAAAGAGAAAGGAAACAAGGAAAAGATCATATTGTTAAGAATTTTGAATTAGGAAAGATGAATTACTTTCTCCCTTTTAGGAGTTACAGTCATAGTTGGAAATTCAAATCCAATCGATTAGTTTTTACTATATTTAACAGATAACTTTGTAACTTGCCTCGTCATCAACTTCCATGCAAGATTGCCACCCACGATTAATGCAGTAATTAAGAGCCTCGAATTATTACAAGTTGACTTTTTTTTTCAGAGGAAAAAAGCCCTTGTTATTCAATCTTGAATCAAAAGACATCTTATACATACAACCAACAGAGGGCTTCTCGGTCAGTGGATATAAATGCTCATATAGGAACCCCATCAAAATAAAACAATTACGATCTAAGTAACATCTAGACAGCCAATCTAAGTGACATAGAAGCACGAAGTCTGTCTATTGCAGACTTTCTCATCATTCATGTTATACAGGTCAAAATATGTTGATAAATAGTTCAAGGATGACCTCAAAATAGACAAATCCTGAGCAAAACATGCAGGCTATAAGTCTCTTCTATGATAGCTATGAACTATTTCAATCAATACACATAAGTGCCAAAAGAAAACTAGAGCACATAGCCCTGCACAAGCTAGAAAAGCTTAAAATTCCTGTGATCAATGATCATGCCATCCAGAGATTCAAAAAAAAATTCGAAACCCATATCCAACTCCAAAGCCTGCTTGGAAAGACCATCAGCCTGCTGCTTATGCTCACGAAAAATATGTTTGAAGGTCACAGATGGAACAGTTTGCAACATAGAAAGAATGTCATCACACCAATGACTCAGAGATGGGACATTTAGAGATGCGAGTCTGTTTACCCAAGAGATAATGACAAGAGAGTCACCAAATATAGAGTGCATGGGTATTCCCATTAGCTTGCTGACCCTCATAATAGCCCATAGTGCCAGTAACTCAGATCTAGTATTTGTGCCACTGCCACAGCCCAAGGAAAATTTTATGAAATATGAAGCATTCAGATGAATCACAAATCTAGCACCACCAATATTTCCTGCAGCAGCCCCATCAAAAAAGCCACATGGGTAACTGATCAAGGGACCAGGGCCAATAATTCTGATTCTTTTCTTTTTTTGTGGGATCGGATACATAAGAATGAGGTTATCAATCTGTTTAAGAAGAGCAAGGACAGTGGGCAATTTATTGTCAAAAATGCATCGATTTTTGTGTTTCCAGATACACCAATAGAAGAAAATAGGTAGATATCTGAAATGAGCGTAAACCGAAATGTTGCTGAACCAATGTTCCAGATAGGTAGGGACAGAGTCAAATTGAGAAGGAGGAAGCCTATAACGATCTTCAAAGAAGGAAAAGACTCTTTTAGAGAATGAACAGCCTAGGAAGATATGCTAGGCATTATCTTCTCCCCTACAGCATAGAACATATCTGCTCGGGCCCTGCATGCCCCGATGTTGCAATTGATCCCAGGTCAAAATCCGACTCCTGACAGTCAGCCAGACGAAGCAGCCAATTTTCAAAGGAATATTAAGATCCTACAGCAAGTCAAGAACAGAAGGCTGACCCACAGAGCAGAACGAAGAAGCAATACATTCATAACCTAGAGCAGCAGATAGTGGACCCACATATTGTTTATAAGCCCATAATAATGAATCACAAGAGTCTGATAGACAAATCCTTCCATACTCCAACCCTTCTATGTAACTGTCCCATTTCGTCTTCCATTCTCACTGTAGGTCCAGTTCTGCTGCCGTTAACCAATAACTTTGAGCACAAGGGGTGAGATTCCTAGCTTGATCAAGAGTACAAATGCCATAATCCTCCAAATATTCACGCAGATCAAGAGGGAGCAAAAATGAAAACCCCAGACCGACAATAGGATCCAATCCCAACCGGATTGCCCTCCCATTTCCAGCCTTCCAAATAAGCCCACTTCCCAGCCAAGAGAGCGTAAGAAGGAAGCCCTTCCAAATCATGGAGACACCTCGCGTTGAAAAATATTTCTTACGAAGCCATGAGTGCAAAGGAAGTCTTTTCATATATTACAAGTTGACTTACAACAATAGACATTCAATTATTTATTATGATAAATGTCTGTTATTGATTTATATGTTTGGAGTTGTTAAAGTTGACTTACAACCTTGAATGTTAAATTATTTTTTAACAATAGATGCAGTTTTATATAATATATGAGAGAGATTGGAATTGGATATTTTAGTTGGGGTGGGATTTAATTTGAATAGAACTCTTAGAGCAGAAGTCCTGGTTGTTGTATAAGTTGAGATTTTGTTTATGACAATATAAATAGTTTCATGTGAAGGAAAGTTTTTCTTTTAATATGAGGCAATGGTTTTTTTTTGTTGAGTGAGATGGCATGGATATAAATAAAAGTATTATTTTATTATTTGTGTGGAGGTTGAAATTTGAATCCACGCAAGGTTCATGATTAAAGTAAAAAGTAAAGATAAACCCAAAGAAACAGACATGATACCCAAGTTAGTGGAGTCGATAGATGGATGGTATAAACTTTTAAAATAAAATATTTATAATTTCCTTCACCGGGTGACGGGTCCGGCACTAGAAAGAAATCATCACGTGGGGTCGTTACTTTTGCTTTTGCGAGAACGTTGGGATGATGGATCTCCCAAACTTTCATGTAACAACCCACCCGTTTCTTTCCTTCTTTCGTGGGACCATATTCCAAAATGCGAAGGTAACGGGATATCATGCCCCTCAACCAAGTGGGATTCCATCGATGACCGCCCGCGGCCCCTGCTTTCGCTTTCGTTGCTGGGAGTGAATCTTGAAAGAAATTGACAGCTCATGTTGTTGTACGGCCATTTCAGCAGAGTGGCGACACGTGCAGACTGCGGGATTTCCAGGGCGGGGTAACTAGGGCCGTGTGCTTCGCTCCCACGTGCGACAGACACAACGAGAAAGCGAGGTCTGTCGGAAAAGTGGGCCTTCTTTATGGAGTGTATGTACGTCCGCCTATAAAATAGTAATGTATATGGTGGGACCCATGTCCAAGTATAGAGTTGGGTTTATATTATTGTTATTGAAAATACAAATGAAGGGTGCATATCATTCCATATAAATGTTATTTTTCCACAAAAGAAGCAAGTTGTCTAACGAGGGGACCACTTTTGGTCACCACTTTTGGTCATGAATTTTTAAAATGTGTAAGTATGGTTAGATCGTACAAAATATAAGTGCTTGAGGTTTTTGTTTCATATGATTTTATTTTTGTATTTAAAATCGTTCAATAATCAACAATTTTGTAAGTCAAATTTACCGTTAAAGTTGTTCCTTAGTTAGATAGCTCATAAAAGAAGTGTTGTTGGTCTCGATTCTCACCATATAATTAAGAATGATATGTACACATTTATTTTTTACCGTGAGAATAATAATTTCTTAAGAGTATAATATTAAATAGCTTTTAAGCTAAATATATCAATAATTTTGAACTTAGTAAGGGTTGAGACGTCCTGAAGTCTACCAGGATGACTTTGGAGCCTTGTCACAATGAGTCAATGAACAACCTTACCCCATTGGTTTGTGTGACCTCCAAAAAGATAACACATGTTCTTAACTATTAAACCTACTTTAATATATAATTGTAACCCATCAAAAATCTCTCTAATAAAAATGGATTTTAATACATTGTTCCCACATTCACTTTCGAGTTTTCTAACAAAAACCCCATAAAGCTAGCTAAGAGTACTATGTCAACAAACAAGTTGTTGAAAAGTAGGTTGGGAAACTATGAAATTCAAGTGGATGTTGTTAGCCTTTGATTCAAATTGGTTGGATTGGTGATTGTGCACTACCACTAAATTGGATAACAAACAATTGTATGGTTTTACTATGATGTCACTTGGTTGATTACCATGCAAATAAAATGAAAAAACGTGTATATTAATAATATAATATTTATATAAATAGTTAATAAAATGATAGTATTAAATAAATAAAATAGTTACATGATAACACAATTACCTAGCGAATGATATAAAAGAAGATTAATTTCATTGTATTAATTAACTTTAATGTAATATGAACATAATTTAAGTTCATCTGAACCATGTCTTTAATTTTTTTTGTGCGTTTAAAAGTTTAACATATTGGATGTGATTTAATCTAATAGTTCCTCAACATTAGTGAAAGATTTTGTTTATGGTAATTAAGGCTTTTGTTTTTGTTTTTTTTAAATAAAAGCATGATTGTGTTGAGAGGCGTTTTATAGCCCAGTACGAGGGAGATCTTGTAATGTTTGTCATGAGGGAGATCTTGTAACATTTATTAATAACACCAGCATAGATCCAAATCCTAGTCTTTATGAAGCGTCGAGAGGGATCAAATCTTTGGAGGTGCAAACCTCTTCTTAAGTATTGCACTCAACTGTCAGCTTTGGTGTGATTCATAGCAAAAGACACATCTTTTTATTTAAGGTCGACATATAATATTTTTATTATTAATATTTAATACTATTTATGGTGGGCATATAATATTTTTTATTATTTTTTTATTTTGTTAGGAAAGAATATTACATCTCCCCCATACATGGTTTTAAAACCATGTGCAAGGACCTCCTAAAACCATGGGTTGTTTAGGATGCCTTGCACTTGGTCTTAAAACCATTTGCAACGACCTCCTAAACCATGTGCAATAAAACCATGGGTTTTTTAGGAGGCCTTGCACATGGTTTTATAATCATTTACAAGGCCCTCATAAACTATATACAATAAAACCATGGGTTGCTTCGGAGGCCTTGCACATGGTTTTAAAACCATGTGCAAGACCAACATTTTTTTTGCCAATAATTCAATTTTTTATTTTTTATTAATTTCTTATGTAGAAACATTACAACATCTCCCCCATATTGTGTTGTTTTTTGGAATGACATTTTTTTTTGGCCGATAATTATTTTTTTTAATTTTTTATCGTTTTGTTAGGTAAGAACATTACAACATCTCCCCCATATTAGGTTGTTTTTGTGGTGGACATTTATTTTGGTGGATAATTAAATTTTTTATTTTTTATGGCCGACATTTACAAGAGGAGCGTTACATGAGGAACATTGCATAACGTTACAAGATCTCCCCCATACTGGGCTGTAGAGCGCCTCTCGGCACAAAATTACTAAAAAATTAAAAAAAAATTAATTATCCACAAAAAAAAATGTCCGTAAAAAAAACAACGCAATATGGGGGAGATGTTGTAATGTTCTTACCTAACAAAATATTAAAAAAAAATGAATTATTTGCAAAAAAAATGTTGGCATTGCGCATGGTTTTAAAACCATGTGCAAGGCCTCCTAAACAACCCATGGTTTTATTGTACATGGTTTAGGAGGGTCTTGCAAATGGTTTTAAGACCATGTGCAAGGCCTCCTAAACAACCCATGGTTTTAGGAGAGCCTTGCACATGGTTTTAAAACATGTATGGGGAGATGTTGTAATGTTCGTTCCTAACAAAGTAAAAAATATTATATGTCGTCCATAAATAATATTAAATATTAATAATAAAAATATTATATGTCGACCTTAAATAAAAAGATGTGTCTTTTACTTTGAATCAAATTAATGGCTATATATAGGACACACCAAAGCCAATAGCTCCTTGAGTGCAATACGTAAGAAGAGGTTTGCACCTAGAGAGATTTGATCCCTCTCGGCTCTTGATAGAGCCTAGGATTTGGATCTATGCTGGTTTATATAAAATTGGAATTTATGATTTTTTTGCGATACAAGGTTGCAATTTACAATTTTTTTCTATATCTTATGTTTGTACTTTTTTCCATAACATTCATATCCTACATTTAGTGTTAAAATTTTACTCGTAAATTGTTGTCATTTATCATTTTACAAATCAAAATAGTGTCACTTCATAAAATTAAATGTCATTAATGAAGTATAAAATTTAAATTCAGTCGTCACTTTGAAGTGCATTTTTATTTTACCAGTCATTAATATTTATATCCCAAACCTATATATATATATATATATATATATATATATATATATAAGATTGACCTATTTGCCCGACCATTTGCACCGATCGGACGACCGGCAATGTCGGATGTTAATATAACATTAACATGGTCTTTATTTTTGTGTTGTCTCTCATTTTGTTAGGTAAACTTGATTCGATCATGGTTTTTTGGGCCCATAGTAATAACTAACCCATTGTATTAACATGATCTTTTCTTTATAATATACATTGCTAACTAAATATAACATGAGAGGTTTACTTGTCTATGAGCATACATTTTACCCGATATGTAATTTATCATTAACAACCATTTGGGCTATAGCCAAAACAAAAAATTAATTTATATATGTGAATGAATAACACAAAAAGGTTCAATCTAAGACTACAAGGTATAGTATTTATACAACGTAGGAAAATATATGATCTTTCGAGGTATAGTTTAATTTCAGCACAAGTTATATCATGTAGGTGATTTAGAATTCAAAATTTTCTACAATAGCACAAAAAGCACAATGCTCTCATGAGCAGCATCCATGCCCTTTCACTTGGGTTGTACTTAACTATAAGGTACAAATAAAATTTGGGCAGGATCATATATTTAATATTAATATAAATTGACCATTAGCATAAAGGAGAGATCATTTAATAAATATAAAATGATAGGTTTAAGTCGTTATGAGGCTTCACTTTCTTTTAAGTTAAAAATGCTACTGAAAGGAACTAATAATAAAGGTCATAATAACTTTTGGGTGTAATGCTTTTTCTTTGTTATTATAAGAAGTATTGAACATAATAGAAAAATATCATAATTTTTTTTTAATTTTTTTTAACTTTTTTAATTTTTCTTTTAGCAATCTTAATGTCTTAAATAATATGAATAGTTTAGTCAAAATTATATATTATTTGAATTGTTGATAGATTCTAAAGAATCTTTGAAGAGAGTAAAATCAAATTCTTCCTAAAGTTATTATCTTAATAATGATTATGTTTGCACAAAATTGGAGACTGGGTTCTTGTGCATGGGCTAATAAAGGACTTCATTGTAGTATGGTGTGTTAGCATTTTCATTTCCTTAAAGATGAAGATCTCACCTAAAGCAAAACCAAGACTTGTGTGTGATAAGGAGTGTTAACTGTAAATATATGTGTGTGAGGGTTTATTATTCATTCTACAATGACAATCATTAACAACAATCCATTAACCTTAATATGCAAATAAATAGAAAACATACAATTGATCCATTTAACATATACATGGAAATTTGAAGGGCCACAAAATCCTTCATTTTGATTATAAATAACATCCATTACATTCAATTCATGGCTCCATGGCCTTATAAAAACCACAAAATTACCTTTCGATGTATCATACAAAATAGAGAACTAAAACCTCACTACCCTAAAACCCAGATACATCATCTTCTGCAACGACTCTTTTTATTATTATTTATGTTATGTGCTTCTTATTTTATTTGATATGTCCATGCCTTTCTTTCACTTGCATCCTACTTCCTTATATATTTGCGAGGGTAGGTGCAAAATTGTTGCGGCTGTTAGAGGCTTTCTACAAGTCTCATTGCTTTTCTCTGTGCTTCCTTTTACAGTCATTTCCACTCCTTCCTTTTATGGTATTTTCCAAAAATGAAGGATCCCACAAGCCCCAACCACAAGTGTTTACTCACTCTTGAGTCAACTTGGTTGTATTCCTGATTCTTATGTGTCGTCTCTTATAGGTTCTTTTAATGAAGGAGCTAACTTTGGTACCTTTGTGAATTCCTACTTTCTAAGTTTTTTGAATACTTCTAGCTTCATCCTCCATTTCCCAAGCAAGATATTGGCACTACCCAAAAAGTTTTGAGCTTAGACGATATCTTAGAGGGTGAGATTTTGCTACTGCAAATGTTGATCCTTTCTGTGTACAAAGGAGGTATAGCTAGACACATAGTTCCATAGGGTCAATCACAATCATTAGGCCAATCACACCTCTCTTCATAGGGTTCTATCTCACTCACAACACCAATGAACACATCATAGAGACATCTAATATTGTTGTTGTAACAAGAGGAGGCGATGCAACTGGAGAAGATCAAGATGCACCCTGCATAAATATGAGGGTTTAACCGGTGATGCAAAAGAAAGTATCGTTTGATTTCCAGAAAGAAAAGGGAGTATTCTTTGTCACATGAGATGAGTTCTTCGAAAGAAATCAGGCATTGACATCTCCCACTATTCAAACATTGGGTGATGGACCAATCCTAAAAATGCCTCAAAGATTTGAATAGTTACTCCAAAGAAAGACAACAGAGAAGGTGAGCAAGTTGAAAGATTTATTTAAAAGTTGTTTAGCACTAATAGCAAATAAGGATGTTGTATCGGAATTATCGGCTCTAATTGAAGAACCTTGAATCAAGTGTGCGACCAAAGAAGAAAGTTAACCACGTTGGTAAAAGACTAAAAACTAGTCAGGAGTTAAGAATGAATGTCCAAATAGGATATTTGTTATGGAATTTATCATATTAGATTTGAGGTCAATGTGAACATTCTGACAAGATAGACCTAGGAAAGCATGGGAAATCCAAGACTAGTATGGTCTCTTTTGGCTACGTTTATCCAATTAGTCGAAGGTCTTTCCCATTAGTTGACTGACGCATGCTCCTATCGAAGTGGAAGGACTTCGAACCTTTTCCGATTTTGAATTCATAGACATTGTTGATGATTTGAATCGGCATCCCGAACTTTTGGGGATTGACTAGGCTATAATCAAACAATCATAAATTTTAAAAAGAGGATATTGTCATTCAAAGTTACAGAGTTGTCACGGATGATCACCCCAATTGATCCTTTGGAGGGCCAGAGGTATGTCGAGCAAGTGAACCATGAAGGAGAAGAAGGATACTTAGATAATATTTATGATATTTCCTTTGCAATGGATGATTATTTTAACCAAATAGGAGATGGTATTTTGAGTTGGGGAAGTATTACCTCTTGTACATGAGAATCAGGAGAAGCTCTGGAGAACTAGCATAATCGAGTACATGAAGTGTCAATGCAAAAATGCACAATAATCATGAAATATGTGTGATGGGTAGGTACTCAAGTAAGTGATTTACCTACCTATGAAGGATTGCCTAAATTGGACACATTTCTTATAGAGTTCGAAGAAAAAGTATTGGAACCGCAGTGTTTGTTAGCACTAGATATTGCATTGAAGGCTATGCCCTCCAAATGGTGGGTTTCTCATAAGAAATCTATTATAGAATGGCCTCAATGTCGACGACTGTTGGAGATTAGATTTGGAGAGAAGATGTTGTATACTGACAAAAAATATACAAGATTGACAAATCCTGTTGAGCATATTGAGAATTCTCGCACGACATGAATGGGTTCATCTGTTTATACATACTTTATATAAGATACTGAGAAATAAGTACACATATGTTGAGATGTGACGAGAGAGTGTAGAATGGGAAGATATAGCTACCAATTTTACACATACCTTCATCTTTGCTAATGACAGTCTAATGATTGATGATGCTCTGCGAGTTATAAGAACCAATATTTTTTAATACATCTCGGTGTTGATGTCAAGTTTTCCTTAGAGCAATGCATTGCACAATAGTTCAGAACTGAATGGAATGTTATAATGTAACTGACAACTGTGATGATGATTATCTGTGTAGCATACATATTCATGAGTCCGAGGGTAGCCAAGCAATGGAGGAAGTAGGGTTATTGAATAACAGATTTTTCAAGCCCCTAAAAAAGAAGAAGGTTTCCATTTGTTCTCTAGAAAATATGAAGTTTGCTAATATTGGAGATTATTGGGATGATGAGATCGTAGGGAAAATTATAGACTTATTGCATGAATTTCAGGATCTATTCCCTACTAAGTTTTTAGAAATGAAGGGGATTATTGGTAATCTGGGAGAAATGAAGATTCCACTGAATCCCGACGCAAAACATGTTAAACAACAACCGTATAGACTCAATCTGAGGTACAAAGAGAAGGTTAAGATAGATTTAGACATAATGATATATGCAGGATTTATAGAACCCGACAAGGAATCTGAATGGATTATCTCTATGGTGGTACATGACAAGAAAACTGGTGAAGTCTGCATCTATGTTGACATGTGGAAATTAAACGATGTCTTCTGGCATGATCCATTCTTGACCCCGTTCACAAATGAAGTGTTTGAGAGCATCGAAAAAAATAAGTGTACTTTTTTACTAATGGATTCTCTGGGTACCATCATATAATAATTGCAAAGGAAGATTGGTACAATATGACCTTTGTGACATAATGGGGATGCTTTCAATATACAGTAATTCCTTTTGGACTCAAGAATTCCCCTGCTATTTTTTCTAGAATAGTAGTAGTTGCTTTTAAAGATTTCATCCATAAATTTCTAGAATTATATTTTGATTATTAGACGGTCTATGGGATGGTGAAAGATCATATTGAGACTCGAGAGTCTTAGAATGATGCTCAACCAATGTAGATAGTTTCATATTTCTTTGAACTGAAGAAGTGTATTTTTTGTGCTACATTTGATATCTTACTGGGAAATGTTGTCTGTCGAGATGGAAGACTGATGGACCCTGCCAAGATCATGATTATTGTAGACCTACCTTCACCCACGACAGTTAAATAGTTGAGAAATACTTTGGGGCATACAGGGTATTATAGAAAAATTATCAGAGGATATGCAGAAGTTATAGCTCCAATGGAAAAATTGTTGAAAAAGATGTTAAATCCCAATGGAATGAGAAATTTCAAGAGAGTCTAGATGTTCTCAAAGATAAGATGGGAAAAACTCCTATATTGGTATTTCTAGACTGGAAAAAATAATTTCATGTACATGTCGATGCGTCATTTGTCGTGCTCGATGTTGTACTCGCACAACTAGGCGAGGATGCTCTTGATCACCCCATTTCATTTGCTAGTATAAAGTTGTCGACGACAGAAAATAACCATACCACGAATGAAAGGGAAGGACTTGATATGGTATATGCTCTCCAGAATTTTAGCTATTACCTGTTGGCAGAACATTTAAAGATGTATACAAACCATTATGCATTGAAATATTTGGTCAATAAGATAGGTTAGAGAGGGAAGATCTATTGATGGCTTCTCCTATTTCAAGAATTTGATATTGAGATTGTTGTTAAGCCAAGTTGAATGAATTCAAGGCCTGACCACCTGTTGAGGTTAGAAATTGGAGAAGAACCTATTAGTATTGATGATAGTCTCCCTGACACATAAATGTTTATGGTCAATACAATTGATGATCACTACAGATATATTGTACATATCTTAATTATAAGGTACTAGAAGGATTTAGTACAACATAGAAGAAGCAATTAATCGTAAAGTTGTGGATTTGCAGGTGATTACTGGGTAATTGTACAAAATGGGACCAGATGAAATACTTTGTCACAGTGTCTTGGAACATGAGCAATCGATGGCAATCAATGAAGCACATGTTGGTGTCGTGGGAGGCCACTATGGAGGAAAAGAAAAATTCACAAGACTCTACAGGTCTGAATCTGGTGGCCTACTTTGCATGTAGATGCTAGAGACTATTGTCGCAGCTATGATATCTGCTAAAGAATTGGAAAATCGTCGCGATGAGATGAAATGTCGTCGGTACCACAAGTGAATCTGTAGGAATTTGATATATGAGTGTTTATTTTGTGGGTCCTATTAACCCACCAGGAAAAATAATGGTTGCACATTATATAATCATAGCGATGAACTACTTAACCAGATGGACCAAAGCAACATGAATAAGTGATTGTACTGCTATGACTGTTGCACGATTTTTGTTTGAACATGTAGTGACCTAACTTGGATGCCCGAAGATTTTGATAAGTGATCTAGTCACATGTTTTGTGAATCAACTAATTGAAAAATTAACTGAGAAATTCTAGATTCAGCATAGGAAGACAACCTCATATCACCCACAAGCGAACGACGTTGTCGAAGTGTTCAATAAGATTTTGGAGAATGCATTGACAAAGATATGTAACATTCAAAGGGATGATTGGGATCATACTAGCCTAGATCCAAATCCTAGGCTCTATCAAGCGCCGAGAGGGATCAAATCTCTGGAGGTGCAAACCTCTTCTTAGTTTTTGCACTCAAGGAGATCTCAGCTTATAATATTTTATTATTAATATTATTAATATTTAATATTAATAATAATATTTTTATTATTAATATTTAATATTATTTATGGCCGACATATAATATTTTTTATTATTTTTTATTTTGTTAGGAACGAACACTACAACATCTTCCCCATACATGGTTTTAAAACTATGTACAAGGCCCTCCTAAAACCATGGGTTGTTTGGGAGGCCTTGCACATGGTCTTAAAACCATTTGCAAGGCCCTCCTAAATCATGTACGATAAAACCATGGGTTGTTTAGGAGGCCTTGCACATGGTTTTAAAACTATGTGCAAGGAAACATTTTTTTGCATATAATTCAATTTTTTTTTTAATTTTGTTAGGTAGGAACATTTCAACATCTCTCCCATATTATGTTTTTTTTTCTGACCCACATTTTTGTTGTTGTTGATAATTAAACTTTTTACTTTTATTGTTTTGTTAGGTAGGAACATTACAACATCTCCCGCATATTAGGTTGTTTTTCTGGCCGACATTTATTTTGGTGGATAATTAAAATTTGTATTTTTTATTATTTTGTTAGTAACCAAATAATAACGTTACATAACATTACAAGATCTCCCCCATACTGGGCTGTAGAACGGCTCTCGACGCAAAGATACCTGCGATATTATGGGATTATTACACAACCTATAAAAATTTGACAAGACAGATTCCATTCAGATTGATCTATGGACAGGAGGTCATCATGCCATTAAAATATATTATACCTAGTGTCAGAATTCCTGCGATTACTGAAATGACATATGTTGGCACAATAGAAGAAATATTGTTGTAGCTGGTACAACTAGAAGAAGATCACTTTGTTTAAGGATACCGTCAGGGAGTTGAGAATGAGAAACATAAGGCTTGGCATGACTGTCATACTAAGTTTAAGCAGTTTAATATTGGTGATTTTGTCCTCCTGTATGATAGTAAATTTTTTAAGCATCATGGTAAGCTTCAAACGCATTGGCTGGGACCACAAGTTATCACCTATATCATCGATGGAGGAGAGGTCCAGTTGCAAAATTTAGATGGTACACCCTTCAAAGGATTAGTGAATGGAAGTCAACCAAAACCTTATCACGATAGCAACACTTCACTTGATTGAAAAGATAAGTTTTTTTTTTCAAAGTATCGTATATAAATATTATGTTGCAAGTTTTAATTTTGTCGAAAGAGAAATGTTGTCACAAACTATATGTCTCTTGCAAGATGAAATCCTGACGCAAGTGACAGTTGGTGGGTAGTTAAGTTGAGTAACAAGAGATTTTTTGGCATGCGTTTTGGTCACATATGTCATTAATGCATAATAATTACTCGTTGTCATGATGAGTGAAGTGATGGTTCATTTGGAGGTTTATTGAAATGATGGGGAATATTGGCCCATGTGATAGAATTTTTCGCCACCTTGTCTATTTATTGTAGACCCGTGTGAGAGAACGAATTCTGGCATGTGTAAAACCTATTTCCATCTTCGCACGTAAGTTTGTTCATTTGTTTGTATCCAAATGAGTATATCTTTGAACCAAGTCGTCTGTATGCAACACCTTTGAAGCGGAAGTCGTTTCATGTCATGTCCCAAATTTTGCATTGGGTCACAATGGCCTAATCACATTTTCTATATTCATTAGAGTTTTTCAAATTGATGCTAAGGGTCAAACAATTGCCAAGGAGGAAAATTACTAGTTTCCTAGGTTGGGGGTGGAAGCTTTGGGATTTGGAATAAGGGGGACGATAAATGATGTTTGAACATTTGAATGGCATAAATATTTAATAAATGAGATAAATAAATAAATACAAGTGGAAATCAAAGTGGCAATTCATCATGAAGACACATGGAGAATGTGGGACCCACATAAGCTAGATTTTCTATGCCACATGGCATCCTCCTCTTGTCATTTTGAATCCATAAGATTACCAAGGGTATTGGGATGAGTTGGAAGGTCAATATACTTGGAATGAATCAATTCAGGTCGAATTGGAGTGGAATAGTAACTCCCTTGGAAGAGGAAGAGGCATGTTGGAGCTAGTGAGACACTTGGACTAGATTCCCTAGCTCTATGACAACAATGATGAAGATGCTATGACACCTATGAAAAAATCAGATCTGAAGGATGAAATCTAACATATATGAAATTTCAATTCGAAATATAGCATCCAATAGGTCTCTCATGTGAGTTGGGGAAGCCCAATGGGTTTCTATTCAAATTGGGGGAAAATGGAAGGCTAGGAAAGGGAGGACACATGGAAAATATTGAGCCCACACCCAAATTCGAATTGGATTGAGTTTGTGGATGGATTGGTAACCTTACAAGGATAAGGATGTTTATAAAATATAGGAATAAACCAAAATAATGGCTTTTTATCCTTTGAGAAATTGTCATTTGTGAATTGTGAGAGCTAGTGGATGACTACTTTTCTTGCCTTAGCCAATTTCGAGGGTGAAAGATTCCCATCCAAGTTGGTGTTTGGAGAGGCCACTCAAGTATTTAATAGAGATTTAATGGAGTATTATTTGCAGTTTTAAGATACAGTGAATCTTGTGAATCCTTCTATTGCAGCACTTTCTCTCAACCATTTCCAGTTTTTATGGCATATTCTTGCGCATGGAGGGATTTCACTTTGGGTGAGCCATTTATCTCTTTGGGGAAGCTTGTAATGCTCAATTGTTTTATTTTATGATTTAAATTCTATGTATTTCAATTTTATAAGAATATCAAGTCGAAATGCCAAAATATTTCATGTAAAAATGTTAAACAATGAAGAAATAGTGCCATTTCCCCACTATCTTGTTGTGCACCATTGTCATGCTAATGATTTCGAATTGGGAGATATTTTCATTGTCCATTAATGATTGTTAAAATATATATATTCTCTGTTATTCATTCTCAGAAAGTATCATGGATAAATATTAAATGGTTGTAAGGAAAAGTGATTATTAATGAGCAAACAATGACCATTTCCCCACTACATTGATGCATGCTATGATAATGCTGATTATTTAGAATGGAAGAATGTATATATGATAAATTTATGATTAATGGACTGTAATTAAAGTTTATTACAAGATTCATGTTCATTACTTAAGCATCAGAAGCCATTTTACTCATTTTAATTGCATTGGGAGAAGATTTGGTGCCTTTTCCCGAAGGGTCGAAATTGTGATTTGGGAGCTGTTTGGGAGAGAGTCATAAAATCATGTATAAACTGAAACATGATGCATATTATAAATTAACCCCCCCCCCAACATCCCCTTCCTCTTTTCAGAAATTCTAGTGACTTTGGGATCATTTGAGAAGCCATTTCCGAAATTACCCAGGGGGAATTGGAGCCCCAATTTGCTAGTAAAGACTCCTACTTTGAACATAACATTAAAAAAGTTTTAGAAGTAATTGGGGGGCTCATAAAACATCCCTGAAAATCATATTTAATTTATAATATCATCCATGTACCTTATGAGAAAATTTGGGAGCATTTGGGTCAATTTGGAGGTCTAGACATCAAAACTAGTTAAAGTCAAAATTGGGGAAAAAGTGGAAAAATTGGTCATTTAATAAAATTTCAAAAAGGGAAATTACATTTCACTAAGTATGTTCATTTAGGTATCTAAAAATATCACTATTCCATAATATAGTATGGATATTACTTATCATGTTCTCATTGTTGAAGAACCTCCAGAAGTTGTGTCACGACCAGATCTGGTTATGCCACCAAGAAAGAAGTACATTGCCTATGGAATTGTTCCTCCATGGAAATTTAAAGCTATCCATGATGTCGAAGCATCAGTATTTGGGTCCATGATCATGTTGTATGGATACATTCCCTGGAGGAAAGATTATGCTCCTAGCATAAATATCAACAAGAATTCCAGGTATATGTTGGTAAATCCAAACATTCCGAGAGGCGTGCATGTTACGATAGACATTCTACAAAATCTGAAGAAGATGGGATTCGTATACCATGATCTGTGGAAGTTTCATGAACTCGCCATGTCACGGTACATGAAATATGCATGAGAAACTGACTATGGGTCGATTCACCTTGTTCTAATGGAGTGGGCAAGAGGACTGTAGAAGTCGGTCATACTATCATTGATGCACATGCCCCATTTTGGTTGCGTGATGGAATTTAATACTTGCATGAAGCAATTGATGGTTTTCTTTCATGGAGGTTTCCTTTGGTTGGATCAAAAAATTTCTGTGGATGTCGACCTGATAGCTTCAATCACTGGACTGCCTCTTGCAGGGGTCGACCCAACATCGTTCTTTTCTAAGAAGGAGAAAGACTCAAGCCTAGCCACCCGAATGAAGGATATATATTAACTAACCAAAGACAAGGGAGGATTTTCCATTTCCTCTATCAATGATAGTGTTTCCTGGTTCGTAACAAAAGTGTTATCAAGCAAGCTACTCAGGAAGATGCAATCGAACCAGTGTACTGTCGTAACAATTACTATAGCATAGCAGTGTGCTGTGGGTATCCAGATGAAATAGTCAACCTACCTGTTGAACAAGTTGTTAGTAGATTCCACCGATGTGCAGGAGAAAGGTAACCCATTTCACTATTCATGGTTGTTAATTTTGGTCTCTTTTGTTGCATGGGTCAATCCACCAAACTATAAATGGGTGGAAGTTCATGTGCCATTTCAAGCGTCGTGGTACTAAAACCTATAGTATGACAACGAGAAATCACACCGACAAAAGGACAATAACATTGAGTTATACCTACATGCCAATACACTAAGGCATCACATTGGGAACCAAGAAAGGATTGTTGTCAAGACTGTCCATAGGTTTCATAACATTATTAGATTTTCTGTTGGGGTGCACCACATTTATTTGTAGCTATGGAAAGAACATGAGAATCAATAGTTGGTGCTGATTTGGGATATCAGAAGAATGTATTGAGACAATAGTTCGGGAGTGGCCTAAAGAGTGGAGACGACCTGTTGCAGATGATCAATTATCTACGGAGACTAAAACAAAACAGAATGGAACATCAAGAAATCAGGGAGGAGATCAACAAGGAGAATAAGTCCCATGAAGATCCCCATATGAACTTGTAAAGAAGATTCTAGCACGACCTTAACGGATCCAGAGCTGGGTGATAAGTGCAAAATATTTGGAGAATCAAAGTAGAGCCGTAAGAAGTGGAAGGCCAATAAAACATATGAAACTGTTGGCCTTACTAATTGTTACAAAGAGAAACTTCCTATGGCTTGGGGTAGACCACAATAGAATTAATGACACTGGAAATCAATCCATTCCAATATTCAAGAGGAATAAATACATATAACACTAAGGGATATGAAGTGTACCTTATTCTGGATGGTTGATGTAGATCCTCGTTGAACTTTTCCAACATGCTTGCATTTACAATTCTCTCTCAACAACAAAAAACAAGACAAGCATGCTATATATAAAAGTGTTAGTGCTCCTCTAGCATATATAAACCATCATGTATAATGAAATATAACTACATACATGGAAAAAATATTCATATTTAAACCCATGTAATGGATGAGAAATGGATATTTCTATTAATAATAAACATATATAGAATAGTGACAAAATCTGTCGGCACCTCATCGAAACGGAGAAACCGAATCCTCCACCTAGTACTCCACCACTTCAATCCTCCATCTCAATGGAAATCTTACAAAGCAAAGGAAAATTTGGGAATAGCAACAATGTGTCCTCCAAAGGGACAAAGGGATGAAGACTTAATCATAAACATGTGAGGCAACAATGAACTATAGTTTCCTTGCTCTCCAAAATTATCCTCCTTCAATGCATCTAAGAGGCTCAATATATAGCCCTCCAATAGGAAATGGAGGGTCGAGTCCAAGTGTTTTCCAGGAATATGGAAGGCCAAGAGTCAAGTTATTCGGGACTCAATGAGGAAAAATACAATTTTTTTTCTTTTTATGCACATTTCCCTATGTACCCGAGTATTGGCTTAAAATTTGTGTGTACATGCGAGTATTGGATTAAAAGTCACGTATACATATAAATAGGTATTTTTTAGGGACATTCTTGGTTCATCAAAGTATAACTTGAGAAAGGGGGGTCCGAGTCTGTACAGGGACATGGAAGGCCATAAAGGTGTGATCTACTGCATGTGGTAAAATCATCTATAACAGATGCCCCCTAATGTGTTAGGTCAGATGGGTAACATGATGGCCGAAATACATTATATCCATCCCAGAAGTGGAGTAATGAATACCTAGGTGGAAGAATCAACCACTCATAAGTACAATACAATGATAAATATCAGCATGTGACTACAAATATACATGTAGTAGTCCTAGATACATAAGAGTACAATGGCCATGAATAGGAATGATATACAAATATCATGTGTGGTTATCACCACGTACAAGATATAATGAACAAAATATCCATAGTGGATGAATATATCTAATAATACTAGAATATGGTCATGGGAACTGATATCTTATAAATACTGGCACAATCAAGGAGGTAGCATATGTGGAATGCCACCAAGCTTGGAGGTCTTCTACACAAACTTCTACGAGTACATGTCCCATCACGTGAATAAAGGTGTCGAGGTCGAACATGATGGTCCATCGTATGATTACTGGTCATTGATGTATACCATTAACAGACACGATATATCCCACCAATAATGATAATGGGAATCAAGGTACAAAGTGAAATCTAACAAGTGTCAATAGATGTGTTGAGGTCGAACACTTGAAAGAATCCATCGATCAAGGGACATTGATGTATTCCCAAAACTGTCGATGACGAGAGGACATGCCACTGATGACTGCAATTCTCAAGGACCTCAATGGACTCTAAAATCCTATTCCAAAATAAATGAACTGAAGTCGATGGAATGGAATCCACTGGAAGGAGGGAATTAGGGCATCCCCCATCAACCAACACAAGGTACTCAACAATGCTGGATATTATGGAAGAACTCAAACGATCAAGATGTGCATGAACCCATAACTATACCAGGAATGACTGGCATGTAAAGATAAGATAACTGAGGAATGGCCGACTCAGGCTAAAACTTCCTTTGAACAAGATCATAAGGAAAATGGTGACTAAACATAGGAAGCATATACTCAATGGGAAAATTGGGACAACTCTGTGACACAGGAGGCATCAAAAAATGCTTCATAGGGACTAGAAGCATAACCAGTCGGTGGAGAAAACTCAAAGTAATGAGTACAACTCCTAAAGTCATACTAACAACCCAACCAATGGATTTGATACACAGTGATCTATTTAAAGGCGACACGACTCGACAGTTGCCAAACGTAATATCATTTCCCGTATGAATTTTTATGTTTTTTTATTTTTTTTTACTTTTTCAGATTGAAAATATTAAAAAAGAATAAAAGTGCTTATAGTATACATCTAGGAGGAAATGAGTGTCGCGGGAAAGTGAACTAGTTCCAAGCAATGGAACATACCTATGCTCAATGCAAGGAATCATGTGCAGGATGAGGACACTCGGGGGAAGGTCTCTTCCCGGTAAGGGATGATCAAGCTACAAAAGATATATAAAAGGATCTACTTGGCTAGGATTGAGGAAATATTAGGCTACAGGGATTATAACTTTGAAGCGAGGAGCCTACATAAAGCTCAATAAGGCAAGCAAAACGCATGAAATGCAATCACAACTTGATATATAAGGGAGTCCCCGTGGAAGATGGCCAACATAAAGTTCAAGAGGGATATGAAGCTCTTTCTGAAGGACATGGAAAGATTGTAGGGACTCACAAACCTAGTGGAGAAATCTCGGCATGGATACCAAACTAAAAAGTGGGATCTAACTAGGGCACCCATGAATATGAAATCTCTACCACTTACATAATGCCACCTCTAATAGCAACATGAAGGTTCCGTGACATTACAAAGTGGGTTCATACCTAAATTTAAGGTGAAATGGTCATAAGATGATGCATGCACTAATGGAAAATGAGAGATTAGTGACCAAAATATGCATATCAATGACCACTTTTGGTTTGGCGATCTCCAGTAGCTAATTTATGGTCTTTTATTACGTGACCAAAATTGGTAATTTTTATTTTGGTCATTTATAGCTTATCAGTTGGTCATTAATTTGGTCATAATATATTTGAATCAATTACCAAATATATGACCAATTTTGGTTGCATAATAAAAGACAATAAATTATACACCAAAACTGTTTTTTGGTCATTGATATGCGAATTTTGGTTTTTTTTTGGTCATTTATATCTCATTGTTTGGTCACGTATCTCTCAATTTTTGGTCATGTTATATGAGAATTTTGGTCATTAATATCATTTATTGGTCACTATTTTAGTAATTTTTAGTCGTTTTTATTAAATTGAGCACATAGATCTATGGTTCAACACACAACTCACAAAATAGATCACACAATTTACTCAGTAATTGAGGAATAAAACAGTGCAAAAATGGCTTGAAACTGTGAATGATTTCATTAATCAAAATTAATTAGATAATAATTACAATGAAGTACAATGGATAAATAGCCACAAGAAATTCAAATCCATGTGAGGAAATTTGAATTGATTAGACTCTACTTGACTGAATGGTTAACTGAACTTGTATAAATCATTATCGGAGTTCATTGAAGTTCTAAATCACAACTCAAGTGTCTAATTCAGTGTTAACTAAGCTTAACTGACTGTGGTAGGTGAGGAATGCGCCTCTCCTACATGCATCCATGAAAAACTAGTGCTAACTGAATGTAGAGGACTAGAACTTAATGTAACTAACTCCCAACTGAGCTTGACTAGTCACCAACTCAACTCAACTGACCTGGGTTGGTATCGACACTCCCAATGGCTCCTAAATTGTAGATATTGATCTAAGAGGCTCCTAAATTGATGCATGCAAGTGCAATCAGTGGAAGTAGGCCTCAACTAGTGTTCCCCACCCNCCCCTCTAACTAAGAAGATAGAATCAGATTCAAGTTTGAAAAACTTGAAAATGTGTTGCTGCAATCTATGTGATGTAGAAAAGCAGCATGCATGATGTTCTATGCACAGGTATCCTGGGGCCTGGCATGTAGACTTCTTCATATTCTCCCAAAATGATGATGGAAGGAAGGAGGAATGTAACCTTTGTCTCTTGCTAGATGAAGAGGTGTAAGATCAACTCTATTCTTCTTAATGTAGTGAGACTGATCCCTTGCCATGTAGCAGCTTACATGGAGTCTATTGCATCTCTATGAAAAAGGTAATATTGCATGAAATAGCGTAAGGGTCTTTCCCTTCTGAGTGTCAGATTGATTTCCAGTCATCTTCCTAGCTTCCAATTTGGAAGGAGGGACTAGATCTGGATCTGAATCACCCTGAATCTCAATCTCATTTACTAATATAGTTGGATCTGCAATACTAGTGGAAACTGTAAAAGATGTAGATGAAATGTTTTTAGCTTCACTTGCCAGTGGCTACTAAGAGTGCATTGGTTCTGAAAATGGCATGAAGTGTGAGAACTCATATGCCTTGGAGGTATGATTTGCAGCACCCTTCGCTATGATGTTCCCAGTAGAGATATTTGTGATCTCCACTGAGTCAGGACCAAATATGACTCACTTTGGAGAGCCAGTATGAGTCATATGGTATACAGATAATAGGTTTGTAGCTAGGGAGGGAACATAAATCACATCTTTGAACTTTCCATGTTCAAGCTTGATCGAGCCCTTCCCTTTGGCTTGAACTTTAATTCTATTTCCCATCTGAATACTAGAACCATCAAAAAATTGCAAGGAAGAGAATGATTCTCTGGATGCAACCATATGATTGGAAGCTCTAGAATCAATGAGGAAGGCATGTGCTATGGAGCAGCTAGCCTTCAATGCATGGCATGTCTCTTCATATTCTTCAGTTTCTTCCTTTTGGTCAGCCTTCCTTGCGCTAGTAGGTATAGTAATGATATGCTTCTTCAGAAGAATATCCATCTCATCTATTGTTCTTCTCATATAGGTGCTTTCTGGATGAAAGTCCCTTCCATAGTAAGAGCAAAGTGTCTTTCCTTTTCCATTCTTCTTGCTTCTCTTCAAACCTGAAGGCTCTTTTGACTACTCTTTCTCTATAGGAGACTTGTCCTTTTGCTTCCCTTTTTCATTCGCTATCTTAGGTCCTCCTGCAACAAGCGCTTGATCTATGGAAGATCGGTGATCCCCATTTGTATCATTTTTTCATGCTCCTGAGTAAGAGATTCAATGAAAGAGTCAAGAGTAGGAATATTCCAGTTTGGAGTAGAGAGCTTCATAGAATGAAATGTTGATACAAATACTGAATAGTTTGCACCAATATTGGAGAGAATGGAAAGTATGAATTGATCATCCTCCTTCTCTACCTTGCACAACTTCAATTGGAACACTAGATTCTTGAATTTTGTGAAGAACTCATTGAGTGTTTTGAAATTGGCTGGATGGAGAGAGATCAACTCATTCTCTAGCTGATAGACCCTCATATCATCCCGCTTGTCAAATAAGGAGGAAATCTTATCCCGAACCTCCTTGGGAGTCTTCAATCCATTGATATGGAAGAGAATATCTCGAGAGATTGAGAGGCACAAGCATCTGTAGGATTCATCAAGCCCGTTCCAATACTTTTCTTTTTCAACATAATGAATTGAATCTTTATCTACTTCCATTGTGAGTCTAAAGAGTCTTTTGGAGTGTACCTGCATCTCCATGTCCTCCTTCCACTAGTGACAGTTGAAAGGATTGAAGAGCTCCATTGGAGGGGCCATCTAAAATGCAGTAGATTGAATGGTAAAATACCGATTACTATAACTTCTTGAACTTCCACTTTCAAAAATACAAATAATCCATAAGTTGATAAAATAGATATGATAAGTGTTAAGCTACAATTGAGGGTCTGCTATTTATATTTTGGTGGAATACCCTTTCATTAAGAGTCATGTATTTTCATAAAGACGTTATTAATTATTATTATTATTATTATATATATATATATATGTTAATGTTTATTATTATTACTATTGTTTGTTGTTATTATTTAAGTTTGTTACATTGCCTTCCCCTTAAGGGAAGCTTTGTCCTCAAAGCTTCATTTACATCAACGTCTGATTTGCTTGAACTCTCATCTCTGGATCCTTTGCGACACTTGATGAGATAAGACGATACGAGTTACGGATTCCCTAGGAGAATTGTCACATTGTATCTATTGTGGTTCATCCCATATCTATTTTGATTAGACCTCTAAGATTGTTTTAGGAAACTGGTTGTCTCAATTGTTTGTTAGTATGTCGAACTGTTTGCTTGTCAACATAACTCTTTTTTGAATTCTCATTTTGACCCTGTCGTTGGTCAAAATGACGATTATAATTGGGATGTCTGTAAGGCGTATGTGTTGTTTTTTTTTCTTCCTTTTTAACTACGGTGAGGACTAACTTCACTTCCTTGACTTGACTTTGTTTTTCAGCGAGTCTGTATGCTTCTCTCTGGATTTGCACTATTTTTTTCTCCAGTAGATTGTTTTTACTCTGAATCTTCTCCAACCTTTTGTCTTGTGACTTTTTGTCCTCTTTTAAATTTTTGATTTCTTTCTGTAGTTCTTGATTAATATTTAGAAGGCATTGATTTTATTCTTGTTTTTATAGGAATTTTCCTTCAATGTCTTCATTCGAGTTGTCTTCCTTCTTGGTACTCTTTAACTTCTTGATCTTTGTAACTAATAATTTATTATGATTTCTTAATTGGTATATTTCTTCAGTATTACTTGTTAATGTGTTATAGACTTTTGTAATTTTCAACTTGTGCATTTTTTTTAGTCTTCCTCTTTTTTTCGGAGTTCTTCAATATGTTTATGAAGACGACAATTCTCTACTTCTTGGCATCTTACTTTTGTTTGAATTTGCATGATTTTGTCATCTTTTTCCTTGATGATTTTGTTTAATCGTTTTATTTCTTCATTATTCTCGACTGCATCTTTCAGTATTTTTTGGTTTTTTCAAATTTGATTGGTATATTTTTGACTCATTAATTCCTTAGAAATATCCATCTTCATCATGTCAAATACTTTGTGAATTGCTACTTGTAGTTGGGACTGAAATTTTGATTTAGACTTTTCCATAATTCTTGACTTCTGGTATTCTTTGATGATAGTTTGTTTTCCTTTTGACTGACTTCTTGTATTCTTCGATTTTGTTTTGTTTTTATTTACTCTTGTAATTTAATAATCGTACTTAATACAATTATTAAGTAATAATAATAATAATATTTTTTTTTTCTTTTTGAAGGTTGATAAATACTTCTTGTAGATTGGGTGGTTGGGAGGAATGATTGTTACCTTCCCCACCTAAGTTCAAATCTCACTTGCTTCTTAGTAGCAATTATTATGTACTTTTAGATTTTTTCCCTTAAGTTTTGTAAAATTTTGGTAGATTGGGTGGTTGGGAGGAATGAGTGTTACCTTCCCCACCTAAGTTCAAATCTCACTTGCTTATTAGTAGTATTTATTATGCGCTTTTATATTCAACCCCAAACCCACTTTAAGAAACCACATGTGGTTTCACTTTTACCCTTTTTTTGTTTTACTTTTATCTTTTCTTTTTTAACTTTTTTTTTCTTTCTTTTTCTTTTTTTCTTTTTTTTTGGACAATGTCCAATATTTTAGGGAACCCTAAAAACAAAATTTACACAAAATGTAAATAATGGCCAAGGGCCTTATAGCTCTAATACCACTGTAACGGTAAAATACCGTTTACTGTAACTTCTCGAACTTCCACTTTCGAAAATACAAATAATCCATG
>LPNX010151836.1:15454-113529 GCA_001517045.1 Pseudotsuga menziesii | reverse complement strand
ATGTTGATGTTTATTATTATTTTATTATTATTTGTTGTTATTATTTAAGTTTGTTATAGTAGAGAAGACTCAGCTGCTATAGTGAATGCTATGAAGGAGACTGGGCTGCTTGTAGCGAATGCAGTGAAGAGGAATGATAAACCTATAAATCACATAGTAAAATAGACAAAATAAGGTCGACAGTCTGCACTTTTGGAATTTCCTTCACACCCAACATAGTTGATCAAGCAAGCTTGATCAACAATTCCCTAACTTGGGATATTAAGTGGTAAATTCTCCGCTTCTTGTGCAGTACTGGAAGGAGAAAGTTTGCTAAAAAATGATCCAAGTATGGATCTATAGTACAAGAAGTACCTTGTCCTGCCGAGGCTCTGATACCATATTAAATTAAGCACATAGATCTATGGATCAACACACAACTCACAAAATAGATCACACAATTTACTCATTAATTGAAGAATGAAATAGTGCAAAAATGGATTGCAACTGTGAATGATTTTATTAATAAAAAGTAATTAGATAATAATTACAATGAAGTACAATGGCTAAATAGCCACAAGAAATTTGAATCCATGTGAGGAAATTCGAATTGATTAGACACTACTTGAATGAATGGTTAACTGACCTTGTCTAAATCATTATTGGAGTTCTAAATCACAACTCAAGTGTCTAATTCAATGTTAACTAAGCTTAACTGAATGTGGTAGGTGAGGAATGTGCATCTCCTGCATGCAGCCATGCAAACCTAGCGCTAACTAAATGTAGAGGACTAGAACTAAATGTAACTAACTCCTAACTGAGCTTGACTAGTCACCAACTCAACTCAACTGACCTGGGTTGGTATCGACACTCCGAGTGGATCCTAAATTGTAGGAATTGATCTAGGAGGATCCTAAACTGATGCATGCAAGTGCAATCAGATGGAAGTAGGCCTCAATTAGTCTTCCCCACACTTTCGTAATTGGAACATGTGCCCCAATTAGGCCAAGTGGACCCAATGGTGCTAGTGACTAAAAATAGACTGGATGGATTCTTGATTTAGACATATGACCAAATTGGACAAGGGAGGATTAATAATCCTAACAGTTTTATGTGTGGTTATTATATTTTAGTAGTTTTAATGGTGTCCATTATTAATCAATATAAATTTTTAATATGGTATTATGTTTAAATTAAAAAAAGAATCATACATTATTATCATCATCTAATACACATGTGAATTACACAATGTCACATTAATTAGTTAATTACAACACTAATAAATAATATAAAGTGCAACCATATAAGTTTTAAACTGCACAAATTATATTATATGAAATTTCAAGTATTACAATAAATATGAGTTTTCTCAAAAACTATCTCCATATAACTTTACATGAAAATCATCTAGTACATCGATGACTTTTCAAAATATTACAATGGCTAAACCATCCCACTTGTACTTGGTTGCTAATCCATACTTAGATCCCGTAGTCGCTTCAATTAACCCATACTTAGCAGCTTGAAAGCCTCAGTAGCAGGCTCTTCATACTCAATGGAAAAGCCTCAGCAACAGACTCTTCATACTCAATGGCCCACTTAGTTAAGTTCGCTCCTGCAAAATCCAATAAAACAATCTCACTTGTAAAGTATAAAAACAATGAACTAGATTATACAGTGGCACCTTTAATGCATTTCTAGGTATGAAGAAATTACCTGAGGTACTAAAATGATTTATTGTGCTTTCCCCTGGGTATGGTAGTGGTAAAATGCACCTGGAATACACACAGGTAATTAGTAGTATGCAAAATTGTTTACTGAGAAGTTTGATATTCTATTATGGAAACAATTGGTGGAATTTTGTAAAAACTTCTTAATAAATATGAGGGTCAATACGTTAGAAAAACAATGAACTAGATTATACAGTGATGCCTTTGATGTATATCTAGGGATGAATAAAATACCTGAGGTACTGAAACGATTTATTGTGCTTTCCCTTGGGTATGGTAGTGGTAAAATGAACCTGAAATACACACTGGTAATTAGTACAATGCAAAATTGTTTACTAAGAAGTTTGATATTCTATTATGGAAACAATTGATGGAATTTTGTAAAAACTTCTTAATAACGATGAGGTTCAATACATTATGCAATTCTCATGTGAACCTCTAGGAGCTTAGATGGCTCAAATGCATCAATGTTTGACCCATGTTTTTCTTGACCATAGAACTTTCTGAAAGATTATGAAAACCGCAGGCACAAACCAAATAATGAAAAAACTATATATTTTGAAAGACTAGCTTAGATAGATTTTAATTTTTCAATACAATTATAAGTAAATTTCATTGGTTAATGTCACCAACCCTTTTTGTAAACAAACTACCAATATGCATACCAAACAAACAATTCATGGATTGACATTACTATCAAATAGATCATGACAAGTAGCTTTAGGAGGATATAATATAGAATTAGGCTAATAGCTCAATTAGAAGCTAATTAGGTAGGTTTAGGGACTTCATAAAAATTAAGAACTAAAGAACCTAACAAGTTTTATAATGCGATGATGGATATTTGATGTACAAAAACAAGTGCGATGGATCAGGAACATTTCTTACCCCAATATTTAAAATTTAAAAATCAAAAGAATTGCTAGGAACTAAAGAACTAGAGAATCTAATGGAATAATTCTCTCCAGACTCCAAAAATAACAAAGGAGACATTGTAATAAAGAAGATGGTACTAGAATATTTTGTCCCAAACCTAAATTGCGTGTTTTTAAAATCACAACTAGTTCTACACAAACTGTTTTCATGAGAGTGTCTGTCTTCAAAATCTACATATACATTTAATTAATCAATGAAAGATGATCGTACCTGTGACCCATATTTGGAGCTGGTTGGAGAGGATTTTCTTTCATCCAGAAATTTCACAAAACTCTTGAGATAGTTAAACATTATAAGATATAAATATTTGAGATACACATAAGATGGTAACTGATTTATCTCATCTCCTAGATTTAGTTTTATGTAGCAGAGCAAATAAACCAATAATTACAAGTCCACCATCAATTAAAACTATGTTCTACCATGTGCCCCTATTATCTACCATAAATAACATATGGTTGCAATCAAAGCCAACACCCACCACCACCCTCTCACAAAGAAACAATACCTAAAAAAAACATGCAAAACTTAGAATTTTGGTTGGTTATGCCTACTTTATTGATATATATGTGCAAAAAAAAATGGCATTGACCTTTCTAAACTTTAAAACTCATAAAGCTTCTAAACTGTAATTTTGTGAATGATTGTTAAAAAACAATCCTTTACTTAGTCATTCGTAGTTAACCATACCTCTTAGGTGCTCAAAGGACAATCACCTAAATATACAATTAATGTAACATGATAGTATGACACCTTAACTATGGCGTGATTACTATTATACAAATTTCCACAATACTCATCTTTAATATCTTAGGCTGTGATGAGAGTAATTTTATTTCTATGGGTCAACATATCCTTATCTATCTTCAACATTCACCTCTAGCTTACCCAAATTCTATGTGTAATTTCTAATACAAGAAAAGGAAAGAATATGAAATGCACAACATCACTTTTCTCTTTTCATTGTAGAGATCTGGAAGTTCCCTTGCAACTGATAAGGAAAGGGAAAATTTCACTTTTAGAGTGAACGTGTCTTCCTAACCCATCCAAAATTACTCCTCTCACTGCCCTTCCTAACTATAGATATCGTCGCTCTCTCTCTGGCCTATACAAACAGTGTAATATTTGACGTCAACCGAACCCGTGGAAAAGTTACTTGGCTTGCTGGGAAAAGCTTAACGAGACTGAACAATGTTATTTTCTACCTACTGATTCTCAAAATCGTTCAGGTTTTTAAAAAACAAGAGAACACATCCAAGAGAAGTGTTGAAAAGGGTGAGAAAGGTATGATTATGCCAACATAAGTATACAAGTAGGATAAAAGTATATGAGAGTTCACCATCAAGAATAACAATGTTAGAAAATATGGTTTAATTGTTAACAAATGAACCACCAAGATACATTTAAATTCCTAAAATCACACTCGACCAAATATCATAAATGAATTAAAATTACATTCCTTTGTGATTGGAAAGCTGGAATTCACCATTTAAACACATTCATTAAAAAAAAAATCTTCTATTATATAAGTCTTCTATATGCATGAACAAATCACCACACTTACCATTACATTGACAGATTCATAGGTTTCTGGAGTACTTGTCCATTTGAGATGGCGTTATCTCCCAATCATCTAGTGCATCGTCTTTGTTTCTTGCAGAAAATGTAAGGGTTCTCATCCAGTTTGGTACATGTTATCAAAATAACTTTCAAACCATGTCAATCACGATATTGCTTATGATATATTTACCATGAAATTGAAATTTGTTCCACCAAAAATTAGTAGGACGTAGCCTTGGGAAACTAGAATGTGTGTCTCTTTTATTATTGTTTGAGCTAAAAAACGTTGATCATTAGCCTATGCCATTGGGATTCTACTCATAATGCATTACAACTATTGTGCTCTGCATTATATGACCATTTCCTTGATGTCGGGGCTAATCTCACGTGCCAAGGAAACTTTGATCATGTTACTGTACCGATCTAGGGATGAACAAAATACATGAGGTACTGAAATGCTTACCTAAAGAAAATACCCGAGGTCCTGGGTATGGTAGTGGTAAAATGCAGATGAAATACACTCAAGTAATTAGTACCCTGCAAAATTGTTTACTAAGAAGTTTGATATTCTATTATGGAAACAAACGTTGGAATTCTGTAAAAGTTTTTTAATAAAGATGAGGGTCAATACATTATGCAATTCTCATGTGAACCTCTAGGAGCCTTGGATGAAAATAATATATCCTTAACTAATATATGCCACCATTGATTAGGGTTGCCTCATATTTGTTAAGAATACTGGTTACAAGGGTTATGCCATTGGCATAAAGTTGTGCCTATCAGAAGTTTCCCTTTCTTAGGTATGAATGGCATGGTAGGGAATACTGAAATGAGACATAAATGAGGCAATTGCATGTTGTTCAAGGGATGCTGCAAAATAATCTAAGGTCTAATCATATAGATATTACACAAGGATTCCATAGAGATTCCCCTTAGGAAATGATTTCATCTTTGTCACCATAAAATTCAAGGCTGAATTGATTCGGTCTTGTTGTCTCACCTCTCAAATTGTTTATGCAAATGGCCCCTCACTTATATCCAAATGTGCTTATATTAGTAATCTGGTCAAAATATGATCTTTCATCTTTTCTTCCAAGTAAGAAATAATTTTCTTAGAAATGGCATTGTTTTCTCAATTTACATATGGGAAACAGTTCTGGCACAAAAATATAAACATTTCCCTGCAATATCCCGCCCATGAAAATTCATGTGCTCACAATTTCCTCATTTACTGGTATTGCGAAACTACTATTTCCAAAACTCATATGCATATTTCCTTTCTAGGTGACATCTCGCACATATCTTAACAAAACATGATTTTCATTCACTAGTACAATTTCAATCTGAGGCTTCGTATTATGATTAAATAAATGAATGTGAGTCTTCACATTATCCCAATAAATGAAGTACATAGAATCCTTTATTTTATATTAGAGTAAGAACTAAATATGGCCTTTCATTTTATTCCAAGATTAATGGTGCAAATGTTCCAAATCTCCATCTTCCTTCTAACTTTGATCATATTCAAGAATTTATGTCTAAACTATGTATATCATTCTATGTTTCCTCTAAATTCATTGGAATAAATCATCTCTAATCTAGTTGCAAGACTTTGAGGGATTAACATTATCAGGCTTAATATTGGTGTTTCACAGTGATTGATGGGATTATGAGTCCCTCTCGTTCAAACACTGAAACATGACCACTTTGTTATTCAGTATTTTCTCATGGTTTGGTTAACTTGCTCTCTACATCATGGCATCATGTCCTCTCTTTGTTTTTATCTCCATAGATGTATTTTACTTCATTGTCGACTTTCAAGGGTTTACACCCCTTGGCTCTAACCACATATTTATTTGATACTATGTCATTTTCTTTTTGTTTTAAGCGAGAGACGCCATTGACTTACTGTGGTAATTAGCGTCCATTAATATAATTTTATTTCTCTGTGTTGGTTACTAAATAAAAAATATCCATTCTTTCAAATATATCATGTCCTTGTAGCAAACTAAAACATCATTATTATTCTAGAAAAAGCAGAAAGACATATCCTTGTGTTATTCTTGATTATAAACTAAACTCTAATATATAATTAAAATAATTGGTTATAAATATAGGAGGAACATCACTAAAGCATAACAAAATTTCTAGAGGTAGAGTTTACAGAAACATACCAGGCTTCATCTAGAAGAGCAATAATTCCCCCACATTTTTGCAATACAAAAGACAATACTATTAAATTGAAATAGATCCTTGAACAAATATAGGCTTTATACCTATAAATGAAATCGTTTATGAGAAGAAATGCACTGCAAATTAAACTGATAAAGAGATACTCAGAGATACAAAATACTCTAGACACAATAAACCCCATGGCTTGCAAAGCCAATATTGCAGGTTAAAATCAATCAGAGTTATGCACTATCACATGTGAAAACAAAGATGAAAAATGCATAGAAAAACAAATAGCAGAATTACATCAGAGCACAACCAGTAACCACATAGAAAAATTCACATCAAAAGTAAGTAAAAGGGGCTCATATTGGTTAAACCAAAGTGTCGATCAGCAAGCAAACCTTCTTTACCTCCATAGCATATCTAACCAACATTCAAGGAATTCGAATAAATAAAGAAAAGGAAAAAAATGGGAAATACCTTCTCAATCAGATCCAATATATCTTGATTATCAACAAAGTCAATGTAACTCCAGTCAATTTCTTCCCTTCTGTACTCTTCTTGTTCCATCTTAAACACATGCTGCACCGACAAACCAATGATGTAAGATTCATTAGGGAAAGTTAGACATTTTACAACATCAATATAGTAAAAAAAGACTTGTGTAAGTCAATAATGTATGATTCAATGAAGATATGTCTTGCAATCCAAACAACCGATAATTCCATAAAGATAAATCTGCTTTTTGACTTGATTGAAGTGTTGTTACAGCTTCTCATTTGTGAGATTGATACACAATTGTTCAAAGCTGCCACATAGGAAGAACGTGTATAAAGAATTAAATCAATGTTAATTGAAGGAAAGGAAATGTGGCTTCTTGGCCTATTACAAACCCAACATATAGGAAATCACAAAAAAATCCACAATTAGCAGCAAATAAATTATATTTTTTTAACTTTTAAAATATACTGCAAGAAAATTTCAGCAATACATAACACATATAGGTCAAGACTTCTACAATGGTATGCAACAAAAAAATTCGGACCAATCTATACATAAATTAACTTAGAATTCTAAGATATTCTACAAAAAAAAATTATGATATTTAAACAACATGCCTCCCTTATTCCCACTGAGTCTCTATGACTAACACGCATACTAGAGATACTAGTCTACAGACACTGAGTAAAAAACAACTACAATTTTTTGTGAAAGATTTCTGAAGCAATTTTGATTTCCATGATTAAAGGTACCCATTGGTATTAAAAATTTCAAAACCATATATATCCAGAACCCCAATTAGCATCTTTGAATTAGGATCCTGACCAATTGAAATATTTATTTTATTCACCATCCTGTAAACAATCTAAATGCAAAGCTGTTACTTAAGCCATATGGACAATCCTTAACATAATTTGAGAAAATAAGAAATGTGTAAAGGTGTATTTCAATTCTTGATATCTGATTCTAAAGAAGCAGAGAACATCAAGCATGACAATCCATACCAATCAAATAATCATGAATATACTATTTTTGCCAATTCATCTCAATTGGTAGCTACAACAACTGGATCTAGTGATTTTGTAATGCTTTCATCACGTGTCACAATGACACATTTACAAAGAGAGTCTTCAATATCTTTAACATCACACCTACAATAGGGAGAAAAAAGTGATTCATTGTAGTAAATCAGTTTACAACTTAACATGCTTAATATATAGCAGACAACACTTGAAGCACGTAATACATAATTTAGTCTTGGAAATAAACCATACATGAAAAGTTCATTTGTCATTTTCTGATGAAACATAGCTTTGTCATCTTTCAGTTTAGATGAGTCTGTATCCTTACCCTTGGAAAAATCCACATTACCTATATGGAGAATAGCTACCACAACTCAAAATATCGCATCCTAAGAAATGGAATGATTCAGCACAATACACAGTCTATATTTTCACAACACATAATCTTTTATGATATTTCATAACACAGAGCTATTCAAATAAAACATACTTGTTCTTCAGGACTGATTCCACTACATCCATTTCCCTTCTTGTTGTAAGATACTCTTTAGCATCACTAACACCATCCAATTCATAACAATTGGTCTGGTTGAGATAATGAAATTTTCTTGGATACCCCATATTGTATTTCTACATATCTTGAAAGGACCAAGAAAATAATCACAACTCTGATTGTTAGAATACTATTCTTTAAAATCAGTCATAAATAGAAACAAAACTGGTTTTAAAATAAACAATGTGTCCATTCAATTTGAATTTTGAACATTAAATGCATGCATATAGAAACAATGATAATGTAAGCATCCATCTAATGGTGGTGCAGAATGCATATAGAAATAGAAACATTAAATGCATGCTTTTAGCATACTTCTGGTGGTGCAGCAAAAAGCATATAGAAACAATGATAATTCCTCTCAGGTTCCGAAATTGACAAACACGAGTCCTTTCCAATAGGTATATTCAGACAACAGCTCCTGAGATTCTTCCATTTTTGTTAAATTGAAGCTCAACAAATTTACCAAATCGACTGCAGTTGAGAAGGACTTCAATAAAAGTAGTGTTTTAAAACATTAGAAACTTATATGATGGAAATTTTTAATTGACAACTCAAACTTTCTATTATTTCCCTCAATGAGTTTCATAAAAGCATATATCAAACTATAAAAAACACTTCACCTCGAATTGTTATTTCTGACAGTTTTTGCATTACCAAAGGCTTCAAGAACAAGATTTGAATGCAAGCCACAAAAGGTGAAAAGTTAATATATTGCAACATAATTATGATTTAGAAACATAAAACAAAAAGTCTAGCATCCTAATAGATTTTTATCAGTGGAGTGTTGTCAATGAATGTTGGCCTCCATTCAAAGACAAAAATGCAATGGTTTCTTACTTCTAGCACTTGTTGTTCCACTGATATTCCTTCGGTTTCTCCTCAACCCCCCATGTAAGCAAGATAGCGCATAAGCATTTTGGTGGATTATCTTTTACTTGCTCCACTTTCTCCACTGACTAAAATGTCTTGACTTATTCCCTCGTTGATCATCACCCTGTATTCAAAAAATTCTCAATTTGCTACTTTTATAAGCTTTTCTCTAGGTCAAACATCACTTGATCAAGGAGAATCACAGTAGCGTACCTATCTGCAGCATCTACCACAGAAAAAAAAAACATGAGGGCTTAGCTCTCCAAATGTAGCTCCTTTGTATTGTTCCATCTTTTGGATATCATATAAATGAGGAAGTATTCTAAAAGGATTGATGGAGATTAGTATGATCCCAGTATATGTCTATAAAGTACCAGACAATACAATAAGCTCGTTATTGCTATAATAGCTAACGTAACTGTTCATTTTGATTTAGATAAACTATATGAAATTATGCTCATGTCAAACAATAACAAATCAAATCCTGATCAAACCACTCAAATAATTTCTATAGAATACTCAATAGAATAGTCACAATCAAGAAACTAAAACACTCACATATATTTCATTACGTTCATGTCTACTTGACAAATTGTGCAGAACTCTTGGTTCATGCGAATAAGCTAGTTTTGTCATATCATCCACACCCCCAGGTAGTTCTTCAATATCTTTTGGGCGTGCATTTGAAATATCTACAACCACCTGTAAACAAGGAAAAAAGTATCATTTGCAACCAAAAAAAGTGCAATTACTGAAATAATACTTTTTCTCAAATCTCCATGCGCTGATATAATTTTCACTGTAATCATCTGTTAAAAAATTAGTTACAAAGTATTATGTCTAACAGGATTAGCGTGGGTGGTTAACATGAAAAGTTCTGATCGTCCCCGCCCAGATTCAAATCATGCTTCTTACATTATTTTTGTTCTTGGGATGATTAGGGCTATAAAGATACCAACAATATCACTCTTGCATAAGTTCTTGAGAGTGGGATGAGATGTTTCCAAAAACCAAGGAAAATAGAGGTGAGAATAAATACAAATATCTTCAAGAATACTCATAGAATTTAATGAGACAAATCATATATTAAATAATCAATTCATTTTGAATTTCTGGAAGTAACTTGATGAGCTATAACAACATGGACTGCAAAATAGATAACCTTTTCCAGTGTTTTGGCCATGTAACTCATCTAAATAGGACTAATTACATAATAATTAGGAAAGGCAACATCTATAGTCGATACAAAGTGTTGTAAATTGGCAATGTATACCATTGGAACATGAATTTCATAATTTGCTTCACAGATCCAATCCTTAGAAGCACATTGTGTTGATGATAGAAGAACTTTAATACAAAAGGTAAAGAAAAAAAACCCATCATCATAAATAGTAACAATGTCTTACTTTTTTTCCATTAGTAAGCTGAAGTTTAGCTTTCTAGCCATTGATCTCTAGGACTTCTCCATCAATCTAGGCTACTTCAGAATCTTCCACCCATACATGAGAACCAACAATAATGTTAATGGGTGCCGCCTGCATTGAGCCAAAAGATGTCGATGTCAGTAATGAATGAATGACTTATTAACTCATTTAAGAGATTTCAAAATAAAATCATGACCAACAAGCATACCCATAACTTGTTAACCCTACATCTAAGCCCTGTCACAACATTTTCTAGATAAGCCCCAAGAAAACGATATGACAATACACAAATGAGCAACAAGAGTGTGTGATATCAACAAGGGGTGTTTCTTGAGATTTTGAGGCATGAACACTTCAAATATTCCAGCATGAAAAATTCTCCAAAAACAATTCCAATCTTATTTGTAATAATGCACTTAAGACATTTTCCCATTCAAAATTTGCACCTAGTCTAGAGGACCTTATCACTGTAAAGATGGTTATGTGGGCTTATTTTTAAACAATAGAGACCTTCAAAAGTGATTTTGTCAAGATTTTATAAAAGGAAACATATTTTTTTGCTTAAATAATATAGAAAGAGAGTTTCTTAGAGGTGAAACAAGTTACTGCACCATCTTCTGAGCATTTCCATGTTTTATCAAATTTTATATAATAGCATTGAAAGAAGGGGAAAATATGAAATTTTGAAGGACCTTAACTCAATGGCCTGCTAAAGCAATTTGGCTTAAAATAATAAATGCAACAAATGCAGAATTCTTTTAGTATCACAAGGTATTTACAATATTGCGACCACTGCCCAAATTTAATAGGAAACTGAGATCAACGTATCATAGGTATCCAGTTGCAACTATCAGTTGATTACAGTTTGTCAAAAAAGAAATTAGTGCTTGTGTACATGGATGACTATTAGAATGACAAGAACTAAAATTATTAGTACCTTGAAGTGGAACTTTGTGAGAATAAACTAGATAGAAACTACATTTTTACTTGTAAATCAATCTATGTTTTAGCTTCAAAAAGATAGTGTGGCATGTCTTGATGTTGATACTAGTTTGTACCTTTAGCATTTATATACTAGCATTTCTTCATGAATAATTTTACATGTCCAATAAAGTCAATTAGTGGAAGAAAACTATCCTAAATTCCAAGCAAAGGTTTCACATAAGCCATAGAAGTTGAATTTCATGTTCACAATGCCATGATTGTTGGATCAAGCTTTTCTCCAGTTCTAGAAAAATGAAAAAGAGTCTTTAGTAAATGAAAAAAAAATTAAGATAAAATTGCAAGTGTCAATATCACTTAACATATACACATTTTAAAATCATGCCTTAATATACCCTCATTAAGGAAGTTTCAATGTCTAAAACTTAATGTTAAGATCATTAGCATAAATGCAAATATCATTTTAGAATGTGAAATAAAAAAATTCCATGCCTAAAAGTCATGGAAAATTGAATTCAAATGCCTCAAATTTCCACAAAGAAAGGACAACTAGAACAGACAAACTTCACTCTTTTACCATGCTCTCTTTTTCTTCCAGTTTACTATCAAATTCATGTGGTTCATGTTCAAATTCAACAAAAGAAATTTGGAAGGAAAAAATCACCCTTACATATAAAATGAGTTAAAACAATTTTTGTTATAACTTCATTTATTCAAAAAAAAAAATAGAGATATTTTTTATAACTTCAAATTTGTATAAAAAACATCAAAAATTAAATGCAAGGATTGAAAACATATTAAAATGAATATTGACCAATTTTTTACAAATTTTATATAAATTTGAACTGGCTAATTAAATTCGCCAGTTCTTGAGATACAATGACAAGTTGCAGAAACTAGTTCTTCAATCAAGGCACCAGTTTGTCAACTCCAAACCAAAATCTAAGGAAATACAATCAAATCTGAACTAGAAATGATATATAGTTGTTCAACAAGAGGACAAAGGCTAGTTTTGACACAAGATAATAATTTCTCACTGTTAATGCTGAAGAGCACAAGGTTTAGCAAATTAGTATCGAAGATTTTCCTAAACCTCCCTTCCAATTCATTATTTCAAGAAAAATTGTGATAGTAGGATAGATCAATTAGGTAGCAAAATATTTTAAGCACATAAAGAAACCAAAGGAAAGAAGACACTGGTAGAAAACAAAAAATAAGGATTTTGAGCAAAATAACAAATTGTATATCAAATAAACCATTCGAAGCAAGATAAGGAATTTGAAGGGAAAATTATATTGAAATAAAATAAGACCTTTATAACAAAAAAATGATGCATTTGAGCTAAATTGAGCATTAAATGAAAACAAGAAACAATGCCTTTACAACATATCAATAAATTCAAATCAATACAAAATGAAGCATTAGACTAAAATAAGCGGTTTCAGGGACATTAAAGGATACAAAACATCTTGAAAAGATACATGTAATTACCATATTGGATGCTGCAATTGATTGGATTTCCTAGCTCTGATATATTCCAGCCAAATTTAATCTAAATGCGTGCAAATTTATCCAAAATCTGGCCAAATTTAATCGAAATGCCTCCATTTTATCCAAAGCACTGCCAAATTTATACGAAATGCCACCAAATTTATCCGGAGACCGACCAAACTAAAATGAAATTCCTTCGAATTGTCAGCAACAGACTGAGATTATACAACAATTTGATTATCTGTTCAACTCAAATCCTCGATCCCGCTCACCATCATACGACGACTGTAAATCACCGTCATAATTGCTCGACTAGCTTCGAGAAATTTCTTTTCTATACTATCATATTAGGGATTGTTCAGCAGCTCAGTTCTTGCCTTTTTATGGCACATTTGGGTTCAAGAATCTAACGTCTCAGCCAATGGTCACTGCAACAAAATTCACGAGTTTGGAAAAAAACCGGGAAGGGGTATGATGCTTCAGAACGTATTTTATCATAACATATCCACATGAAAAATATTCATGCTCTCTCTCTCTCCTGAAATCTTCAAACAGGTCTGGCTAAATGTCTTTTATTCCTACTGAATTGAATGGTTGAGGAAAATGAACCTCGTGGATAGTTAATTCTAGACAAGACGAAAACCATCCGATTCAGCTATATTCAATGTTGTCCAAAGGAAAGGGTTATAAAGAATCACCAGAATGAAAAAATCATTCCTAAAGAAGATCCCTGAACCAACTAAAAGTGTATGGGTATGGATGTGGTTAACCTGGTATCCTCTCGAAATATCCGTTCAATGATAAGAAATCCCTGCTACCTTCATTTTCCATCGACCCAAAAAACCTAAATAGGGTTATGGTTATGACGACCCAAATGTGTAATTAGAATCGATTTCTCCTGTATAAATCATTTGAGGAGCATTGGTTGATCCCTTCGCTTGCCTGGAGACGTTGGTGGTGGAGAGCTACCGGCCATGGAAGGTCATGGAAGAAGGGAAGGGCTCATATTAGTAATTTTCTATAGTGTTCAAGGGATGGAATTACTTAGTATATGTCTCTTGTGGTACAAGGAGCTTACATGTACAAGGGGAATCATAAACACCACTAAGAGTTCTGTATTTGCAGAAACCCCATATGTGAGCTTAGAATATTTCTATAATCTAACAAAATCTAGGTCTGACTAGTTCCTCATTTATAAAAGTGTCCAGGTTGAATGTTGGAATATATTAAACCCACTCATAACTTAGGATAAAATAATTAATTATTATTTGATTAATTATTCACCCCCTAGCTTAATAAGTTGGCATCCACTTGCACCTTAAAGTCAATACATGCCATCTATATCCTACGAATGATTTATTTCTAATTATGGGTTGATATTGACCACCTTTTGACCAGCCAGAATTAGTATACAACACTTTACAACAGATTCTACTTTATTCTTCTTTTTCTGCGTTTTTTGCTTTTCTATGGATAAGGTAAAGCTGGTAAAACTAGGAAACTGGGTGCTTTTGTTTCCAACCCATCCTTCATGACTTTTCCTCCATTTTCTAGGATTAGCATGTTTTTTCCATCTCCTTGACAACTCACTCATGCTTTTTCCAACTCGTGAGGTCCTTGATAGATTTGGGAAGTGCTTTAGCCACCTATGGGGGTTTGCTATATTTTGGTAAGTCAACCTTTTTGAGCTTTATGAGTTGTCTCCATACAACTCGATTTTTCTATGAGGGATGTACTATTTATGTAAACTATTATTCATCATTAATCAATGGAAGGATACACACCAATATTCATCTCTTCATTCATGTGATTTAGTCTCTTTTCTTCTCTCTATATTTCCTGTGTATGCCTGTGAGAATTCTTAGTAGCAAGATCTATTTCCTGTGCTTCTTCTTAGCATCAATGCTCATAGAATTGATTTATTATTTATACCTAGTATTATATCTACAAGGATCATAACCTTTCCATCTTCTACATGGTATCAAGGTAGCAAGGTTGATCAAGTTCTATAGAGTTGAGGAGCGCTTCCAGTCTCCTCTCCCTCTCTGAAGAAGAGCTTTTCTAGTTTACAAGATTTTCTCCTAGTTTGTTTTGCAGGTTGCAGAGAGTATCTCCTAGAGAATATCAACAACTTCAATATGGATTCAAAAGTTCCTATACAATCTCCTTTCAACTATGTTGATTGGAAGCCAAAGATGAGTGCATACTTAAAGAGGAAATGTCTCTTTGATGTCTCCATTGGTGCATGCAACGAAGCTGAGTCTTATGAAGAGAATGTTGATTGGATAAATAATTGTGACAGAGCTTATGGAATTATTTGTTTGGGAATATCTCCAAATATAAATAATCTCATATATTCTGTCGAGTATCCATTTGAGCTTTGGAAGAATTTGGACAAAGCTTTTGGTTTGCAAGAAATAGAAGATGAAGCATGGAGCGAACCCAAAATATCCTCTTGTTCTCTCTCTCAAGATTTATTGGCCTCTACATTATTTGATAAAGTTTATCATGATGAAGAATTTTCTCATGCAGTTCATGTTGTTGCTGCCCTCTTTGATTCGAATGCTTCCTCATTCAATCAAGAAGCAAATATTGAAGAGCCATCTTTTTCTGTGTCTCTTGAAGGTGATTTTTCTTCTTGTGATACTATTGATGAAAACGAAGTAAAATATGGAGCTTCTATTGATATTGATGATGATCCTATAACCCATTCATTGTTCTGTAAATATTCTATCTTAGATTCTGAGATCTATGTGTCATATTCTTCACACCTTGTGCATACCTCTCTCATTGATGGTGCACAACCCAATGACTTCCAGGATGTTTTATTAGCCACATCAAGACTTATTTTTGTCATACCACTTACCTTAATTGATATCATGCGCTTCAGCGTATCCTCCTTTGTTATTGGAAACAATACTCAAAGTCTTCTTGAAGATTTTGAACATCTCCTTATTTCCTCCTTTCATACAGAGGATTCATTACTAGTGTATTCCCATGAGTCTACTGATATGCTTATATGTGATCCTTTAGATTCTGATTTAGAATCATATTTTTAGGTTGATACACATATCATACAACCATACATACCATCTACCATACCTCTGAATAATCCTAAGACTATACAAATCCCAAGTTCACTAGTTGATTCCTCATTGGTCTCTTATGCAGTGATATTTATCTTACATGGTTTGAAGTCTTTCCTATATTTCAGTGGCTGGTTATCCATATCCTTAGTCATATTTGGACTGATATTAAACATGTTTGGATCTGTTATAAACACTTATGTTTCATATCTTATGCCCATCCATCATTCATATTTTTACACCTATCAGTTTTCCCCAGTTGCTCATAATTTTCCTAGTCTAGCCCTATATCCTCATGGAGCCACTGAAGACTTTGTCTTTGCTGTTCCATATGATAATATTTCTTATATATCAGAGTTTTATCAGCCCCATATCATATATATATAGGTGCTACATCAGATTGGAATATTGACATGTGATTCACATCACAATTTTGCAGCTATTCAGGGAATTGGGTGTGAAATAAATTGTCTTAATTTTTGTACTCTTTGGAAAGGAGTATGCACAGATCTCTTTTCCATTTCAAATTAAATTTTCATATCAGAGTTTGAATGCAGCAAGAATAATTTAGATAATGCTCCTACTTCATCAGTTGATGAGATAAAAGGAGTCTCTCCTCTTCTTTCTTGTAGGTTCTACACTCTAGCGCATGATCATGGAGTTCATGATTTCTTCAGCACGTCCTTCATCCAGAAGCAGTTCATTCAGCTCATTAAAGTGAAGATGAATATATGTTGAAGACATATTTCAAATTTTGTTCCTTGTTCTTTCTTGAGGGAGGATTTTTTCCATGTGGTTTTTCCTCTTTCCTCACTTTTTCTGGACATAATAATTGTTAAAGGGTGACCATAGCCTTGTTGTTGGGCCCTATATGCATCCATATGCATCCATATTTTTTGTCATACCATCATAAATTCAGACTTATAGGTGGGTGTTGGAATATATTAAAGCCACTCATAACTTAGGATAAAATAATTAATCATTTTTTGATTAATTATTCACCCACTATCTTAATTAGTTGGCATCCACTTGCACCTTAAAGTCAATACATGCCATCTATATCCTAGGAATGATTTATTTCTAATTTTGGGTTGATATTGACCACCTTTGACCATCCATAATTAGTATACAACACTTTACAGCAGATTCTACTTTATTCTTCTTTTTTCTACTTTTTTTGCTTTTCTATGGAGAAGGTAAAGCTAGTCAAACTAGGAAACTGGGTGTTTTTGTTTCCAACCCATCCTTCATGACTTTTCCTCCATTTTCTAGGATTAGCATGTTTTTTCCATATCCTTGAAAAATCACTCATGTTTTTTCCAACTCGTGAGGTCCTTGATAGATTTGGGAAGTGCTTTAGCCACCTATGGGGGTTTGCTATATTTTGGTAAGTCAACATTTTTGAGCTTTATGAGTTGTATCCATACAACTCGATTTTTATATGAGGGATGTACTATTTATGTACACTATTATTCATCATTATTCAATGGAAGGATACACACCAATATTCATCTCTTCATTCATGTTATTCAATCTCTTTTCTTCTCTCTATTTTTTCGGTGGATGCTTATGAGATTTCTTAGTAGAAAGATCTATTTCTTATGCTTCTTCTTAGCATCATTGCTCATAGAATTGATCTATTATTTCTACACTGATTCCAAGTTTGATGCATATAATTAAAGTCTAGTTCCCAATTATTTCTTATATAAGTGAAAACACAAAACTACAAGTTGCAAAGCTAACCTGCTGACTCTCCTCGTGGCTTTATCTCGATCCACCTCAAACATGACCTATTCAGCCCTTTCCTATGCTACAGTCTATATCCCTTCGAATTCTGAGTAAATATTTTGAGGATTAGGGCTTAACACGAACCTTTAAAGGCTAGGATCCAAGAGGAAGTAACCAAAAAGGTGATGTTTTCACGCTCACCGTGGAACGATATCCATATCCCTAAGTGGTTTCCCCCACTTCACCTTGTGAAACTAAACCCATTTCGTTTTTCATCAACCCATACAGTATTGAAAAGGGGAGCATATCATTACCTTTCTTTTTAAGGTTGACTTAGTAATGCGGACTGGTGACTGGTGACAGGGGAATTCGGATTGAGCGGAAAGCGGGCTGGTGGAGGGTCCGAGAGACTTCATCACATTGGGAGTGATATGTGTAATGAAGGCTACGCAAGATCTTGAATGATGGGGAGAGATGTTCTCATAATATGTGGGTTGTTGTCTATGGTAAGCCTATCCCAATGGGTCAGTATTATAGCTTACATTATATAGGTGATTATACACTGTGCACTCCATTAAGGAAAGAATCGAATGCAATCAACTAGGTCAGCCAGCAATCTCCATCCATAGTTGGGGGAGTGGATGCTATAACAACTATTGTTAATCCATTACCATAATCCTTTGACCTTTACTTTACTAGAAGAGGCATTGTGTCCCACTTTGTTTTGATACCTCGAGGAGTGGGTCACCCACACATGTAGATTGTTGTTGGCACAATGCCGGAACAACACTTGGTCGAATGGGTGCTGAGCCCAAACCCTGTTTTTATTTGAATCTAATTTCACAGTGATCAATGCAATTGAAACTAACTATACTAAGATAAGGTCAGGTAGGTTTAACAAGTTCGCTTCACTCATCCTCATGAAGGGAAGACATTATCACCCTAAGAACAGCGTGCACAAAGAGGCTTCTTCCTGGTTCAAGGCTTAAGGCGGCAAAAGAAAGGGAGGGTAAAGGATTTATGTTGGGCCTTCCAAGGTGTCTCGATTATTAGTTAGTTAGTTGCTCCCCATGCATTTCTATAAGGGATGAGAGGATGTAAATAACAAGCCCTTTCTACCTATTATTCAGGCTCTAAATGACTGGCGTATGAACCTCCCTCATTCTTGTGCATTAGCGTGAGATTATGAATTCAAATAAGGAAAACCTATGACTGAGAAGGTTTTATGAATCTGGGCCAACTGAACTTCTTGCTTGCGCTGAATCTGCCTGGCAGGCTTTCAATCAATCTCAAAAGTAAAGAAATCTCTTGTCTGTCGATCTGAGCGTTAAAGCACAGCAGAGTTTCAAAATCTATTTCCATAATCGCATAAGTAAAAGCACGCTACCGGTTCGTTTCATCTCCCTCCTAGTAGCCCATCCATATTGTTTCTTTGATGGACAAGGCATGAATTACAGGTTATACCAATTCTTTGTTTGGAAAGTAACTCCTGATAAAAATGAATATTTTTCTTTGTTTTTTTTATTTTTTTAATATATGTTTTTGTTATTTGTTTTATGTTAATTATAATATAATTTNTGTGTGTGTGTGTGTGTGTGTATATATATATATATATATATATATATATATACATAATTTAACTTATAAATTATAATATAATTAATATAAAATAAATAAATAAAACATATCCGTAAGTTATATAATATATACTATATGACGAAATATAATATAATACATACATATAAACATATAAATTCTAATATTAATATATATAATGAAATATATATACATTGTCTCACTCTATGGTAGGTGTTGTACTAGTCGAAGCTAGGGTGTGACGTCCCTGATTAATATACATGCAGGCTACAAAATTATGGCACCTATGGGGTATGTTGATGGGAAGTATTATAATGATGCTAGTGGAAACATCACAATCAATTTGGTTTCTCGCTAGGACGTTGTAGAGGGAATAACTTAAAACTATAGGATAGGCCACAGTTTAAGGTAAAAAATCGAGAGGCAGAACTATTGATGAGAATAACAAAGAATACATTGTGAAAACAATGCTCTATCCAACTGATGAAATAATGAGGGAATAAACTATTGAATCCATGTCGGGGTCTACAATTTACTAAATTCTAACATTGCAGATGGATTCAGAGACCCCCTTTAAACTATTGAATCCATGTTAGGGTCTACAATTTACTAAATTCTAACACTGCAAAAGGATTCAGAGACCCCCTTTAAGGGGGTCTTTGAATCCATCTGTGGTGTTAGAATTTAAGGGGGTCTCTTAATCCATCTGTAGTGTTAGAATTTAGTAAAATGTACAAATTCATTGTCAAATTTTTAATGTTTTCCATTGTCGGAGTGACACAACTAAAAATGACCAAATAAATGACCAATTGTAATATGACCATTTGTAGTCTAGATATCCCGTGATAAAATTTGGTCATTTATCTTGGTCATTTTTAGTTGGCTTTTATCTCGTGACCAAAAGTGGTCATTTATCTTTGTTTTTTTTAGTTCGCTCACTTAGAATTATCAATTTTGGTCATTTATCCCTTTAAAAAAACTGTGGTGACCAAAATTTTTGGTCTCCTGGTTACTAATCTCTCATTTTCACTAGTGATGATGCAAGTAGATGTGTAGTCCTAACCTATGTGAAATTTAGTCACAACAATCCTTAGACTAAAGCATAATATTACAGAAGACTCAAGGAGGTCATTTGAATTGGAAACATGAGAATGGATTAGTTGTTAGTTAGCCACACTAAACACATCAATTAACCACTAATCACAACCATAATTGACTCCAAATGAGTCCTAACTGAATCAGAGGGAAGTAATGACTGAGTATAACTGAATAAAACTCAACTGCATGTTAATCAGTAGATGGGGGTGCATATCTAACTCAAGTCAGCTCCGATGAAGTGAACTAAATGGAAACTAGTCATCAGAAGTTTTTGAAGGTGCCTTAAATCACTCCAGTTAACCCAAATCATCCCAAAATAGACAAATGGATGAGGGAGGAGCTTTTCCAACTCAACTTAACTGATTGTTAGGTGAAACAACATTCAGTTAACTAATTGGTGCACTTATGACAAGCAGATCACCCCATATTTGCTCCCTAATTGAAGGAGGAAGCCTAGTTAGCCTCCCTAATTGAAGGAGAAGGCTTAGTTGGCCTCCCTGATTGAAGGAGTGTGCTGGTGTTTATGCTGATGTCATGAGTTTGTTGGTGTGATGATGTTATTGTCAGTAATTCAAGTCAATTAACTTAGGATAGTGGGTAATTAGGTTAAATTAACCAAATAAAGGTGTGTGGGTTGGATAATGGCTCCAAAACCCCCCCTTAAGTTATACTCATATGGAGGAGTAAAAATAAAATTATAGGGCCCCAAAAACAAAGTCCATAGGTCACCCTGTACAAAAAGTAACTCTAAAATGCTCAAAATAAATGTTAAGTGAGGAAAAAGGGAAACCCCCCCTCAAGCTGAACATTGAAGAAGTAACTACGTTCACCCCGATGAACTCACCCCCAATAGTGAACAGAGGTAAGTGAAATTTTTCTCAGTAAAGTTCTGTAATGTCCCAATTTCGAAATTTTATTAAATGACCGATTTTTCCACATTTTCGCCAATTTCGACCTTAACTAGTTTTGATGTCTAAACCTCCAAATTGACACAAATGCTCCCAAATTTTCTCAAAATGTACACAAATGATACTAGAATTTAAATATAATATTCAGGGATGTTTTATGACCCCCAAATAACTTCTGAAAACTTGTTTAATGTTCTATTCAATGTAGGAGTCTTTACTAGCAAATTGGGCTCCAATTCCCCCTGGGTAATTGCCGGAAATGGCTTCTCAAATGATCCCAAAGTCATTCGAATTGATGAACAGAGGCAGGAGATGAGTGGGGGAAATTTTTAATATCTCATATTCATCATGGTTTATTTTATACATTATTTTATTACTCTCTCCCAAACAGCTCCCAAATCACAATTTCGACCCTTGGGAAAAGGCACCAAATCTTCTCCCAATGCAATTAAAATGAGTAAAATGGATTCTGATGCTTAAGTACTGAACATGAAACTTGTAATGCACATTAATTATGGTAAATTAATCATACATTTATCATGTATTCATTCTCACATTCTAAATAATCAGCATTATCATAGCATACATCACTGTGGTGGGGAAATGGTCATTGTTTGCTCATTAATAATCACTTTTCCATACAACCATTTGATATTTAGACCTGGGAATTTTTGAGAATGAAGAAAATATCATATTTATATTATTAAAATCAGTAATGTACAATTAAAATATTCTCCCAATTCGAAATCATTAACATTACAATGGTGCACAACAAGATAGTGGGCAAATGTCATTGTTTCTTCATTGTTTAACATTTTTACATAAAATATTTTGGGATTTATACCTAAGAGTATTTTGAACTTGAAATAAAAATAATTTACATCATAACATAAAATAATGGAGCATTATAATATTCCTCAAATAGATCAATTTCTCACCCAAATTGCAATCCCTCCATGAGCAAGAATATGCCATAAAAAATGGAAATGGTTGAGAGAAAGTGCTGCAATAGAAGAATCCACAAGATTCCCTGTATCTTAAACCTGAAAATAAGACTCCATTAAATCTCCATGAAATACCTAAGTGTCCTCTCCGAACACCAACTTGGATGGGAATATTTCACCCTCGAAATTGGGTAAGACAAGAAAAGTAGTCATCCACTAGCTTTCACAATTCACAAATGACAATTTCTCAAATGATCAAAATCCATTCTCTTGGTTTATTCATGTATTTTATAAACATACTTATCCTTCTAAGGATCCCAATCTATCCACAAACTCAATCCAATTCGAATTTGGATGTAGGATCAATATTTTCTATATGTCCTCCCTTTCCTAGCCTTCCATCTTCTCCCAATTTGAGTAGGAACCCATTGGGATTCTCCAAATCACATGAGAGCTCTCTTGGATGCTCTATTTCGACCTGAAATGTTAGATATGTCATATCTCAGCCTCCATATCTGATTTCTGTCATAGGTTTCATAGCATCTTCATCATTGTTGTCATAGAGCTAGAGAATCTAGTCCAAGTGTCTCACTAGCTCCAAAATGACTCTTCCTTTCCCATGTAAGTTACATTTATTCCCAAATTCGACCTATGATGAATATGGCCAAATTTATTAACCTTATAAATCATCCAAGAACCTTTATACTTCCCAGTGACAAAGCGACCCTATAGTGATGAAGAGGATGACCAAACCTAGACTACACCCTGAACAACGGTAACATCAAACCCCAACATCAACGTACCCACGCCTCCGTGCACTACTCTACATTTGGGAAGAAACACAAATTCCACGTCAACTTGCCTGACATGTTTGCAGCATTCCAGTAGTAGATCAACATCTATAGGAAGAAGGCCCAAGATGGCGGGTGATGATACAAAATTACCTCTGTTCCATGGAAACAAGGCTAATGATCTCGAGCAATATTGGTTCCTCTAGGAGGAAGTATGGACTATCATACGGGCCATAGATGATGACATTAACAAAGGACAACTGGCGACCACTCTTTAGGGTTTGAACTGGATTGGTATATGAAATTCATACAAGTTTCCACAAGGACTCCTGTAAAAACGCTGGATGAATTTAGGAAGGGACTAATTGAAGAATTCAGAAAACCCAAATATGAAGCACGGTAAATTACTGAGTTAAAAGAGACTAAGAAGTTTCCTAATGAGATTGTTTGGGACTTTAATCAAAGATTTAAAACATTGATGGCGAGAGTCAGTTTCGATATGAGTGATATTCAGCATAAAGAATGGTTTATTGCAGCATTGGTACCTCATATCGAGCAACCACTGATCCAACAGAAGATCGCGACACAGAGTGAAGTTATGGATATCGCAATGAAGTTAGAAGCTTCACCTTTTGGGGAGAATACAACTGGTACGAACCAAATTCAAGTGCAGCTGGTGAACTTGATGCTGCTGTTGCAAGACATTAAGAAAGAGAAAGAGAATCAAAAAGATCTTTGGTGCACTCATTGTCTCGCAGATGGGCACACCAAAGATAATTTCCCTGACTTCCAGAATTACCTGCTATCTGGGGCACCAAACCAACTGAGTTTCGGCAGCATACCATGGTGTCACATATTTCAAGTCTATGGGCACCAACACAAATAATGTAGCTACATGCAGAAGATGGTGTCCAAACTAGCAAACCTATATTGTTCATTTTGTCAATCTATGGGGCATGAAGATAAATACTGTCGTGCATTCGATATGCTTCAAGAAAGGACATATGATTCATACTCTGTGAAGGGAGAAGATCATCATGCAGTACAACAACCATATCTATAGTCTCAGGTGGTAAACTCTCGACCTCAACCATAGTATACACCACCAACGCAGATGCAATTTATACCATTGCAACCACAATTTGCACCGCATCGATAGTATAATCAAATGGCGATGCCTCATTTGTAGCCATAGTATGTTCAAGAAGTGCAATATGTTCAGCAATAGCTGAATCCAATAGATGGCACAGTCGTAGTACCAGCATCAAGGAGGATTTCATGGAGGATTTCGAGGAAGAGGAGGAGGACGAGGTCACGAATCTATCCAGTGTTATAATTGTGGGATATTTGGACATTACCAGAGAGATTTCCCACACTTGCAGTGTTCATGTGCCTACTGTACTACCATTAATCATACCTTCAAGAATTTCCCATAGCTAATCGCAAGATGGCAGGTTGGGAACGTTCCTCAGCTGCAGAATCAAAATCAACTACAAAACCAGAACCATTTACAGAATCAGGACCAGAATCAAGTTCCACTTTAGAATCAGATTGTGAATAAATTTATGAACCCTTTGTTGAACCAGAATCCACCACTGACACAGAATCCATCGAAGAACAACCACACGGGATGAAGCAACCCTACAGTGAAGATGAGGACGACCAGACCCAGGCTACGCCCAGAATAGCGGGAAGCTCGAACCCCAGCAGTAACGTGTCCACAACTCTGCGCACTACTCCACCAACAAGTAGAAAAGCGCATTCTACGTCACCTTATCTGACGTGCCAACAATATTCTAGCAGTATAACACCGTTCGTAGGAAGAAGGCCCAGAATGGCGGCCAACGAAATGAAGTTACCAATATTCCATGGAAATGAGACTGATGAACCGGAGCAGTATTGGTTCTTATGTGAATCAATTTGGACTTCCAGATAGAGTGTGGATGATGATATTAAGAGAAGCCAATTGGAGACCACCTTCAGGGGTCATGCACTTGATTGGTACATGAGATTCATGCAGGTTCATCAGGGGACAGTGGTGAAAACAATGAATGAGATCTGGGAAGGACTATTCGAGGAATTTAAGAAACCAAAACCTAAGGCCCAATATATTACAAAAATAAAGGAGATCAAGCAGTTTCCAAATGAAAATATTTGGGATTTTGATCAACGGTTTAAGACATTGATGGCTTGAGTCAGCTTCAAAATGAGCGACGTTTAGCATAAGGAGTGGTTCATTGCTGCACTGGTTCCGCACATCAGACAGTCGTTAATAAAACAAAAGATTGCAATGCAAAATAAGTCTCTAGAGATGGCGATGAAGTTAGAAGCTTCACCTATTGGGGAGAATTTAGTTGGCATGAACCAGATTCAGGAGAAGCTAGCGAATTTGACACTCCAACTGTAAGATATTAAGAAGAAAAAAGAAGAGCATGATTACCTCTAGTGCACGCGGTGTCGTACGTATGGACACACCAAGGACACGTGTCCGACTTTCCAAAATTATTTTCTCTTAGGAGCGTCGAACCCTTTGAGTTGTGCTGGTGTGCCATGGTGTCATGTATGTCAGGTATACGGGAATTGACACGAAAATTGTAGCTACATGCAGAAGATGGTTACGAAGGTAGAAAGTTTGTATTTCTCCTTTTTTCGCTCAGTAGGGCATGAGGATAAAGACTGCCGAGATTACAACCCGCTTCAAGAGAGAACTTATGATTCATATTTTGTGAAGGGCAAGGATACCTGTGTGATCCAGCAATTGCAACCTCATATGGTACAACCAAAAGTACAATATACACCACCTTCGTAAATGTAGTTTATTCTGTCACAGTCACAACCATAGTTCACACCATAGCCGTAGTTTGTAGCACAACCAAAATTTACACCACGACCACAATATAATCAAGTGTCGATTGATCAGCCTCAATCGCAGTATGTTCAAGCAGCGCACTATGTTCAGCAGCAACCGAATCCCTCGCATCAGCTAGCCCAACTACAATATCAACAAGTTGGAGGATTTTGAGGAGGATTCCAAGGAGGATATAGGGGATGAGGAGGAGGATTCAGACGAGGAGGAGGACGAGGTCAAGAATCCATCAAGTGATACACCTACGGGGTATTTGGACACTATCAGAGGGAGTGTCCCCATGTGCACTGTACATACTGCATAGCAAGCGAGCATAATGTCAAAAATTTCCATCAGTTTATTGTGAAGTGGCAGGCCGGAAACATCCCTCGGTTGTAGAACCAGTTCCAAAACCAAAACCAAGTGTAGACCCAATAGTCGTTACAGAATCAGCCTCAGATCTTGCTGTAGACTCAGAATCAGCTAATGAACATGCTGCCAATTTAGAACCCACCCTTGAACCAATCTCAGAACCTGAATCAAGGATCCACGGTCGTGACAATTCTAGAAAAACACAAAACCCAAGTTGTCCATGTTGTTGTTGTCACTCATGCAAGTGTGACGACCAGAGAAGATGGACCCCATCAACAAGTTGATTTTGCAAGGAAGAAAAAGGAAATATATGATATTGCGACAAATAAGGATACGTTCTTTCATGCCAAGCATGCAATCGGGAGGAATCCGGGTAAGTTGCCTTTTGTTGAAATGCCATCTGCTTTTGATCCTTCTGTAGAGGAAGGACCATCGCAACAACATGGTACCTTGCAACAGTTCTTTGAGATTTGTTTGTCATTAGTTGGATATCTCAAGGATCTTGGTGAGATTGAGAAGTTGTTGTGCCAACACAATTAGAGGCTAAAGGATTCCACAGTAAATTCCCTTTTGAAGAGAAATACGGGTAAAGAGATGAGAATGAACATCCAGATAGGGGACTACAAAGTCGATTCTGTTATTCTGGATTTAGGGTCAGATGTGAATATTTTGACCAAGTAGACTTGGCAGTTTATGGGAAATCCAACATTGGGGTGGTCCCCTGTACAAATGTGACTAGAAAATCAATCCAAGGTTCATCCTATTGGCTGTGTCTCAAAACCTGGTCATCAATGTCGAAGGTATGAAGACATATGTTGATTTCAACATCATTGAAGTAGTCAATGGTGGAGGCTCTTATCCTACACTACTGGGGATTGGATGGTACAATGATAGCATGGCATTTATCAATTTTAAGAAGCAGGTTATGACATTTGAAAACTAAGATATCAGATTCATTGCTCCCATGGACCCTCAGGAAGGATGCTGGTATATTGAACCTATCAAGGATGAGGTTGGTAGAGGCTAGGATCATGCCTACAATATCTCTGAGGACTACATCCACCCTACTATCGATGGCGAACTCGGATGGCACAGCGCTAGCTCTGCATCCTCTGATTCTGATGATACTTTAGAAAATTGGCAAAATCGGCTCCATGAGGTGTATTTTAGAAAGTGTGGACTAATCACGCAATCTCTACGCTGTGCTACGACTGAGATCGTCGAACTGCCAATCTACGAGGGGCTACTAGAGTTGTCTGAATTCCTCCAAGAATTTGAAGAGGAAGTGTTTGAACCGTAGAGGTTGTTTCAACTAGAGGAATTATTGAAGGCTACCCCATCACACTAGTGGGTGGCTCACAAACAGGCAATCCATGAATGGGCACAGTGTCAACGATTAATGATGGTGCTCTTCGGTGATTCAGGGACCTATCTCGTTGGGAGATATGATGGGTGGAATAACTCCACCAGTCATTTAATGGAATGCCAGGTTTTGTGGGCATCATGACCCAAGGATCAGTGGGTCCATGCTTTTGTTCATACTTTGGACGAAATGCATAGATCCTGGTATCTAGTGGCAGAGCTGCGCAAAACCATAAATACCTGGGAGGAGCTTTCGATTTGCATTGCGCAGACTTTTAATTTCTGGGACGCTAACCATGAGGTCCACAATGCAATCCAACTCATCCAAGATGTAGTATTGAAGGTTGTGCCACCTACATACCCTGTAGATCCACATGCACAGTGCCACATGCAATCCCTGATGGCATGCTACAATATATCTGGTGAACCTGAAGATGATGATGACATGAGGAATGTTAATATTCCGGAATCAGAAGGCCGTCACAATGTGCCTGCACCGGACATACCAACCAACCCGATGAGTCAGCCGCTAAAGATTTGAAAAGTTAACATTGGGACAGAAGAAAACCCAAAGTTTGCTAATATTGGGGACTATTGGGATGATAAGAAAATGGCACAGATCACAGATATGCTACACGAGTTCCAAGATATTTTTCTGACACAGTTCTTATAAATGAAAGGAATATTAGGGGATCTAGGGGAGATGGAAATACCATTGGAACCGGACATGAAACCTGTGTGATAGATGCCGTATCAACTGAACCCGCGATACAAAGAGTGTGTCAAAGCTAATCTTGTCTGGATGTTGGAATTTTGAATCATTGAGCCCGTTGAAGAGTCAGAATGGATAATCCCTATGGCAGTTCAGGACAAAAAGACTGGAGAAGTTTGCATTGTGTCAACCTGAGGAAGCTGAACGATGTCTGACTACATGATCTGTTTTCAACTCCGTTTATAGATGAGGTCCTTGAAAGGGTAGGTGGTCAGGAGATGTACTCATTTACAGATGGATTTTCGAGGTATCACCAGATTCAAATCGCAAAGGAAGATCGGCATAAGACCACATTCGTCACTGAATGGGGTTGTTTTCAATATACAGTCATGCCTTTTGGATTGAAGAATGCACCAACAATATTTTCTTGGGTGGTTGTCGTTGCGTTGAAAGATTTCATTCAGAAGTTCCTACAGGTATACATGAATGATTGGACAGTCTATGGTTTGGCTAGGGATCATTTAGCAAACCTACGATTGATGCTAGAAAGGTGTTGACAGCATCAAATTGCATTGAATTCAAAGAAGTGCATTTTTTGTGCACCATTCGGAATATTGTTAGGACACATCGTGTGCAAGCAATCACTATTGGTCGACCCTGTGAAGATTGCACTTATCCTTATTCTACCACCATCGACTAATGTGAAGATGATTCAAGTGACACTGGGACACATGGGGTACTATTGCAAGTTCATCAAAGGATACGCCGTGATTACAACCCCTATGGAGAACCTGCTAAAGAAGGATGCTACATTTGAGTGGAATCATGAGTATCAGGGGAGTTTTGACACACTGAAGGCCAATATGGCATTGGCACCCATCCTAGTATTCCCTGATTGGAACAAAGAGTTCCACGTCCATGTCGACGCCTCTTCTATTGCGCTAGGGGTAGTACTTGCGCAGCTAAGCGAGGGAGACCTGGATCATCCAATCGCATTTGCAAGTAGGAAGCTGTATTTTGCAGAAAGAAATTATACAACCACCGAGAGAGAGGTCTTGGCCATGGTTTATGCACTACAAAATTTTAGGCACTATCTATTGGGAGGTCGCTTCAAAATGTTCACAGACCATTCTGCTTTGCAATACCTAGTCAATAAGCCTATGTTGGGGGGAAATATATGTCGATGGCTGCTACTTTTTTAGGAATTTGAATTTAAGATAATTGTGAATCCAGGACAGTTGAATGTTGTCCCCAATCATCTATATCACATTGAGATAGGAGAAGAGCCTACCAATATTTATGATGGATTTCCTGATGCGTAACTGTTCTAGGTAGAGATTGCAGATGACCATTATGCTCCAATCATTCAGTTCTTGGAAACTGGAGTTGCTTCAGAGGACCTATCGACCAATCAGAAGAAGCAGTTGGTGGTGAAAGATTCATATTTCTAGCTGATTACGGGGAAATTATACAAACTTGGACCAGGTGAAATATTGCGACACTGCATATTACCACAACAGCAAGGACCTATTCTAGCAGAAGCACATGCAGGAATCGTGGGATGCCACTATGGAGGCAAGGCTACTGTGTGTAAGGTGTTGTACACTGGGTTATGGTGGCCTACCTTACATAATGATGCAGTAGATTATGCGCGAAGCTGCGATGTCTGTAAGCACGTCAGCAAACCATCACGGCGGGATGAGATGCCGCTTGTGCCACAGGTAACTCTACAACCTTTCGATAAATGGGCCGTGGACTTTGTGGGTCCAATTAATCCATAAGGAAAGAGGAATAGTGTGCGATACATCATCACAACAACCAATTATCTGACAAGGTGGGAAGAGGCCTCGCTAGTTGTGGATTGTAGTGCTACAACAATAGCCAAGTTCATATTCGAGAATATTGTGACAAGGTTTGGATGTCCCAGGATATTGATGAGTGACCAGGGAAGTCACTTTATCAATCAAACCATGAGAGCACTAACCGAGGAGTTTCAGGTGCAACATCAGAAAACCACACCCTACCATCCGCGAGAAAATGGAATTGTCGAGGCCTTCGACAAAATATTGGAAACCACGCTTACAAAGGTATGCAATACTAATCATGATGATTGAGATTTGAAAATTCCAGTAGTACTATGGGAATATCACACCACTTGTAAAAGGTTGACGGGATAGACACTATTCAAATTGGTATATGGGCAAGAGGCAGTCATGCCTATGGAATACATTTTTCCTAGTCTACGGATTGCTACTGCGATAGGAATGGATGATGCAGAAGCATTAGAAGATTGCATCGCACAGTTGGTCCAACTAGACTCAGGACTGCTTTGTCGCAGGATTACACCAGCGTGTTGAGAAGGAACGACAGAAGGCGTGGCATGATCGCCACATTAAGAACAAGCAGTTTACATGGGGAGATTTGGTGTTGTTATATGACAGTAAGTTCATGAAGCATCCAGGTAAGTTACAGATGAAATAGTTAGGTCCATATCTTGTTCATTCCATTACTTCTTGGGGTGCGGTTCAATTACAACAATTAGATGGTGCAGTGCTACCAAAACTTGTGAATGGAAGCCGCTTGAAGCCCCATAGAACGGGGCTTGAGCTGCACAATGCTTGAGGAACTGTGCAAGTAAAAAAAAAAAATAGGTAAGATTGCAGTGAGGCAAGCACAGAGGAAGAATTTGTGCAAGGCTAGCACTTAGTAGTGTTGTGAGGGAGACCATTGGTGATAGCCGCAAGACTATGAGGTGGTCAAATCAATAATAAATACAAACAGTTAATATTGTTAGCTGGCGGTGCTTGATGAAGCAATGCACATTTATGACTGATCCGACCATTAGCAAGATGGGATTACCGATGGATTTGGGGTTATTAATGCCAAATTTGGTCATGATGGACACAGTAGATTTGACAATGATGAGTTGGATTGAGAAATTGGTTATAAGAACATGCAGGACGCAGGGGAAAGGTATTGTTCAGTTCAATTGAGTGAAGTGTTGAGCTCAGTGCAGGAGTATAATTGAGTGTGATAGGCAAGGAGTGAAATTTCATTTGCATTGTGAGGATTAAAAAGTGCAACATGCTGCGCACTCCTGACACAGTTGAGATTTCAAGCGAGCATGAATCCCTCATTCAACCCATGCTAATTGAAGAAGAATTCAAGAGCATTCCAATCGGGTCCTCTTCGATCCCTAGAAGGAAGCAAAAGGCCTAGAATCCTAGTTCGACACCACTGCAGAAGAGATACACATGCACAACTGCTAGGGCACAAGGGGAAGAGATAACATAGACTGAACCATCAAGCTTGGGAGCTGTCGAGTCTGCGGCACCCAAGAGCATCTCTACCAACGATATCCCTGGATATGTTGCTCCAACCTGGGTGGGGGAAAAGCCAAGGAAGCTCACTAAGAATCAGAGGTATTCGTCGAATTTGCCACGGCTACCAAAAGGGATGACTTTCCCGATGGACATCATACCCTCCTTGGTCAAGATGAAGTATGAAGACTATGATTTGCTTCTACTAAAGGACGTAGCAGAGGAGCCTTACCAGTCGCTTCGTACGGTACCTGGTACACCTATTCTATAGATTCCTCACCCATGGGCACAGGGCTTGGACAAATATGGGTTGTTGGGGCTCATTAACATGCCTCATTTTGGGAGATTGAATGAAGAAAATGCATGCGTCAAATAGCTATTGGTGTGATTTCATGGTGGGACGCTCTAGTTGGATGACCCTATTTCGGTCACGGTTGACCTAATTGCCGACATTACGGGGTTACCAAAGGCCGAAGAAGATCCAGCGCAGTATTTCAGAGGGTGAGATAATGACAAAAAAAATTCCAAGCAGTTGAAGGAGAGATTTGGATTGCAGCGTGATGGACGTGCCTATCGAATCAATAGTATTTCTGAGAAATCAGTACGTATTGGGGCACGCATTTTGTCCAAGAAGATCATCAGGAAGAATTATCCTGTCCAATGAAATTCAGGTGTGGATGTGTGTGTGCAAAAATGCATTAAAGGGGTGAAAATGAACTGGTCCCTATTTCTGTTAAACCAGTTGTTAGAAGATGTTGTCGTCGCTCAGGTCGGGGAACGTAATTTTTCCTACAATTGGTTGTTAATTATCATTGCCTTAGTCGCATAGATTCAGCTGAAGGACTACCGGCCAATGTCAGTCGCTGCAGAAAAGGTGTGCAAAGGTGCACAGTATCAAAACTTAGGGTGGGTCACAGAACCTAGTTGACAGCAGGACTGTGCGGTCCATTTTTGGGTCTATTGGGAAGCGCTACAGGCCGCGACCATCAAGGTTCCCCGCTTATCCAATGTATTTGCATCCAAATATCAGAGGATCATTCAGTTTTCTATCAGGCCTCATTCCATTTATATCCAGGCGCGAAGGGATCTCGACAAACAATGGCTTCCTATGGCCTACAAAATCACAGATGCAAAATTGGAGGCCATTGTTCAAGATTAGCTAGCTAACTGGCACAAAACTGTGAGCGCAGAGGAGATCTCTATAGGGCCACCAGTAGATGCCCCTTATGAGCCATTCTAAGAAGGGAAAGATATTCATGACTCCGATGGAGATTCATCAACGGAATATGATCCAGAAGCCTGATGCATATCGGAGGAGTTACACACTAAAATATGCAAGGATTTCGACACAAGCAGTAGCTCCCACTCGGTGATGGAGAACCAACTGCAATGGCTCATCAAGGCTACCACTGACGCATCTAATGCTGCAGCACAAGTTATGTGTGTTTCTAGTCAAGAAGGGTTTACCGTGGTAAGCATTAAGCTAGATTCTATTCTTGTTGTTGTTTCAAAAATGACACCAGAGAAGGCTGTGATGCAGGATTTCCCAACGATTAGCACCGAGCCACGGGCTAGGAACGTTCAAGTTCCCACTAGTGCAATCGACGCAGGAGGTAAATAAGTAAACTCATTGCTATAGCCATTGCAAAGCATTGTTGTCAATCTCAACCAGTTACCTACCCAAGTTTTACCGCAGCTGCAGCAGGGTGCTATCCAGGAGTTAGTTGACAGGAAGAAGGAGCTTAGTGATGGGTACGTGTAGTCACAGGACACCGCTAAGAAGTTGCAGGAGGACTTTGAAGAGCTACAAAATATCAAAGAGCAACTTGCTGAAGAAAAGGCATGGGAGATGCCGTAGTGAAGCAAACGCAGGAGGCACTGCAGCGGATAGCCGCCGACGAAATCACTTAGTTAAAGGAGCAAGACCGCCTCATTATCGAGAAAGCGCAGCTCTGTGCTAGTTGCGGTGAGGTTGATAAAGCTATTGACGAGGCATGTCAACACATCTATGAAAGCACAATGGAACTCACTACCGTCTCCAAATCCAAGCGAATTGGGGAGGTGATTACCCAGCTCTAGTTAACTAACAATCTGTTGAATTCTCTTGTTTACCCCAACACACTGCCTGAACCAATTTCCAAATGGAAGAATACGATCAAGGAGTTCACAATGCAGTTTGAAGCTATGGAGCAGGAGGTGAAGATAATTGCTGACAAAACAACATAGTTATAACAAAGTGTCGTTTAGGATGACCAATTGGAACAGTTGACCAAGCAAACGCGGGAAGCTGAAGCTCACTTGACAATGCTGAAGACGTCGCTATGAACAATGCCTCTCATGGTTCAGTTTACGCACTCTGAAGAGTTGAAGGACCTGCAATAGTGAGCCTCCTGAGCCCAAGAACATTAGTTCAAGTGCAGCACCCAGCTGGATGAATTCCAGGACATTGGCGGGAAGTTGGCCATGAAAGTAGTCACTGCACTGCAAGCGATACAAGAAGGTAGGAAGATGGTGGATGGCAAGGCTAGGCAGGAGCACCCACTGAAGTAGGACCTGCTAAATTGTCGAGACACAGTTGAACGATTTCAGCTCCAGGTTTGAGAGATCTCATAGCAATTCGATGACTTCAAGACCAAGATGACGGAGTACACCCTGTCTACCTGATGTGGCTCGAGGGAAAGCTACAATACTGTGTTGGGGGCCTGTTGGAAAGGGTATTGGGTAAGTGAGTTGCGTAGCACCGCAGAGGCTGTGCAATCTCACATGCCACCTCAAAGGACCACAACAACACGATAGGTAGAAGAATAACCATTTTTGGAATTCTTTATGCAATTTTGTACCGATTGACCACATTTTGTGGATATAGGTCACTAGTTTGTTAGAAGTTAGTTATAGGTGAACCTTGGATGTAAAGGAGCAAGCCTACATATAGAGTTAGAGTTGCAATAGTAAAAGAAAACTTTGGAGATAACTTATATTTTGGGTATTGAGATCGTTTAGCATCTGCATCTATCATGAGCAGTTTTTTGGCTATGTTTGTGTCGACTGGTTTTCAGTCTCCTACTATGGAAGTACTGTATGATGTGAATATATTGTGCATAAGTAATAGGACATGATGGATGTTTCCCTGAAGTGATCTTGTTTCTTATTTATTTCTTGTCTTTATGCTCTGCAATGGCAATGATGGCTATTTACTGTATCTGTTATATGAATGAATGTTACTACTATGATGAATAAAGTAATGTGGTCTATTAGCGATCTACTAGTTATGCCAATATATCTGTGATGAATGATGCAATTCTGATAAAATTGTATCTGGAGTATCGGTTGATTATGAAGTTCATTCATTGATTCCATGCCCTCCATTCTTACTGTCGAAAACTTGGTTCCGACAGCTCTCCATCGACATCTCGGGTGAGACTTCATCCACTCTACGGGTTTTTTCGAGTGGGGTCAAAACTATCTGGGCCGGTGCTCAAGGATATCACGCTGGTTGGTCATCGACGGAGTAGGAACCCCTGTCGATGAGGCTTTGTTGGTGGTTCGCACCAACAATCTCGACACGACTACGATAGATTGTCTTGCATTCTTCCAGTCATATGTAACGGTTGAACTTTTGAACCATTCTAACTTCTTTGTAACTAAACATAATGGGTAGAGACCCAAGCATCTCAACACTCTATATAAACATGTACACTATTTCAATGTACACATGGAGAGAGTATTTTGCATTATACAGTAGTAATGAAATAACAAAGATTGATTCGAACTGCTTTGCTTATTTTAATATGTTTCTTCCATAAAAGGGCTCGATTCATTTAATCGAACTGTTGTCCCCCATCATTCACCTAGGAACCCAGATCATTGGTATCAAATTCAGATCTTATTCAATATTAAGTCATTCGTACACACTTCTATTGAAGTTACCTGACATATTCTTGTTCAAACACGCTCGCAAATTCAACAATCCAAGAAGGCACTGCCTTTGACTTCGGAGTGTCCATCTACTCGCACTGCTAGATCAAATATTTCCCAAGAAATAGACAATAGACATGAAACTAATGAGACAGAGTAGCTCATAGAGAAATAATTGCCTCGACAACAAACCAAAATGTTCGCCCAGTTCATTGAGATTCTCACGCGATTCACCTCAACATCAGGAGGATCTTCCACGAGATCCAACCCCAATAAATCAGTCCATTCAAAGTGCAAATGAATTCGAACATACCTAATATTGAAGTCAATATTGACCGAGAATACGTAGACAATTGGGTACAACAACTGGAATCCTATTAATTTGTGAATCAATTCTCAGAAGAGAAAAATATCACGATTGCATCCTTAAATATTTCAACATATATGCACTGCTAATGGTAGAATCTATCAACAAATATGGAGAAAGAAGGAGACCCCATAGAAACAAGGGAGAAATTTGTCGAGTACATCTGAAAGGAGTTCTACCCACCCAAATACATTGAACAATAGTATAATAAGTGGCATCAATTAAGGAAATGGAAATACCATTCCATGAAAAGTTACACTGACGAGTTCTATCAACTCATGGCGAGACTTGGCATCCAAGAGGAAGAGAAATTTCTTGTTCTGAAGTATGTCAACGGATTGCCCCTGTACATTCAGCAATATATGGAGTTTGTGACTTTTAGTACACTTTTGGATGCATTCCACTATGCCAGTAAGATATAAGCTAAGAAGAAAGGAAAATCAAACTTCATGACTAAGTCGATAGGTCAAACATCCGAAAAGAAAGCACCAGTCAACTTTGACAAGTCAAGAAACCCTTCTTAGCTGACCCCGTCAAAGAAAGACTATGGAAAAAATAACTCTCAGAAAGACAAAAGGGAACATAGAAAACAACCTCCTACCGAGAAATGGTGTGATTATCACAATTTATCGATGATACATCTAAATGCAAGGCTCATAAGACATTTTTTGGAAAAAATGTTGAACTCTGACTTGTCCAAAAAAACTTTGGTAGAATCTGACCCAGAAGCATCGATCCTTTTTACATCGATAGTGACCACTCCAACAGCCTCGACTATCCTCAATAAGGAGGAATGAGAGCGCCTGTTCCATACACAGATATGGGTTCAAAAAAATCCATTGCATCTGATTGTGGATAATGGTAGCCAGGAGAATTTTGTTTCTGAAGATATCATGAAGAAACTTGGTATTGTCACCACTCCACTTCCTTAGCCCTATAACATTGGTTGGATGAAGGATGGACAAGAACTAAGAATTACCCGACAATGCAAACTCACCTAATTTATTAAGCCTTTTGAATATTAAGTACTATGTGATGTGGCACTGCTTTCCATAGATAATGCCCTATTTGGGAAACCTTACTTATGAGAACAACATGGAATTTATCAGTCATGACCTAAGAAGGTGATTGTTAAAATATGGAACCAATGGTACAACATACCAGAGCGATTCCCTACATCAATGGTTGTGATGGTATCTTCCAAACAGACAAATAAGCTCATCAATCATGCTCATAGATTTGCATTGATCATGATTAAGCTTCATCATTCCAAGAATACTGCACAATCAGGTCGAATCACTAACCAATGCATCTCCTGACAACAACAACAAATCAACCATAATATTGACAAATATTGAAATGTATTTCAATAGCAAGGAGGAGTGCCTCTGCATTTTGAGGTAAAACACTCCATTGAACTTGTTCTTGATTCTTCTTTACCTAACGCATCTATTTACAGAAGATCCATTATCGAGAATGAAGAGATTTGTAGATAGATCTAATATTTTATCAACAAAGGTCACATTCGACCCAGCTCCTCTCCTTGTGGAATTCCAATCGTCCTCATTCCAAAGAAATTTGGGACTTGGTGCATGTGCGTCAACTATCGGGCTCTCAACAAAATTTTGGTTAAAAACATATACCCTCTTCCAAGGATAGATGAACTCATCAACTGTCTAAAAGGTGGTAAGTTCTTTACTAAGCTCGACCTCAAGTTGGGATATCATCAGATTCCGATCGATCCCACTGATGTATGGAAAACTACTTTCAAAACAGAGGAAGGATTGTTTGAATCATTAGTCGTTCCTTTCATCTTAACTAATGCACCTGCAACCTTCATGCGCTATATGGATGATATTATTAGATCTTTCATTGGAAGTGTATCATTGTCTATTTAGATGATATATTTATTTTTAGTCGATCATGGGAAGAACATGTCTAATAGTTTCAACAAGTCCTCGACATTATTCGACAACATCGACTCTATTTGAACATGGAAAAAATGCTCATTTTCAATGAACAACAACAAATATTTAGGTTATGTAATAGACTCTGCGGGAGTTCATGTTGGTCCAGACAAAGTACAAATCCTCAAATATTGGTCCATTCCTCAAAAGATTCATGAACTAAGAATTTTTCTTGGTTTGGTGAATTTTTATCGACGATTCATACCCGGCTTAAGTCACATAGCCTGGACTTTGAATTAGTTGACAAAGGGAAATGGGAAAAATGTCTTTAGATGGACATCAACACAACAACAAGATTTTGTGCAGATCAAACACAATCTTTGTACTACACCATTACTTTTGTTACCTGATTTGCATCATCCTTTTGATATTTAGATGGACGTATCAGACAATGATTTGGGTGCAGTGATCACTTAGTCTAGTAACCTAGTAATTTTTTATTCCAAAATTTTTAATGGCACCGTCAGAATATATTCGGCGTATGAAAAGGAACTGTATGCCATTTTGTAATCTTGGCAAGCAATGGCGACATTAAATTCTTGGGAAGGAAAAAATCATCCTTACTAACCACAAGTCCTTATAGTTTTCCCCGTCCCAATAAAAGTTACAAACCACTCAACAAATAAAGTGGATTAATTACCATTTACAATTTACAATAATTAATTAATCCAAAGTCCCAACCGATTGTCTACTTCAACCACCTGTTACTCTCCTTTTTACAGTAATTAGTACGCAGGGTTATAAAACCACTACTTGGACTCAATTATATTCAATAGAGTGTGACTTTTCTGGAATTTATCAACAACTTTGAATCAACCCATCTTCCACTACTAACTACTTCCTGAAAGATACCTTGTTATACAATATTGGATAGTTTTTTGTACCGATAGGTGAGCATCGGCAGAAGCTCATTTGGGACGTGAACTACAGCAACACTGTAAGACATTTTGGAGTCACAAAGACCATTTCCATCCTCCACAATCATTGTTACTGTCCTTCACTTAAATCTAACGTCAAGAGGTACATTCGATCATGTGTGGTTTGTGTCATTGCTAAACTATCGAATCAGCGACAAGGATTGTATACACCTTTTTTGGTTCCTAGTCAATCATTGTTGGGGCGCACACCTTAAAGGTCCCTAACTTTGGTAACTCCGCGGTTTTGTTGTGGAAGTTGTATGACTCAAAATAGTATTAGGGGTGTCGGGGTTGAGTCAAAGTCCTCCTTTTGTAATAAACCCATGGTTTAAGACCAGGGTTTGGGGTTCAGGGTGCCCATGGTTTAAGCCATGGTTTTGTAATAAGTGCGTTGTATAAATATGCACTCTTGTAAAGAAGCTAGGTTAGGATTTTTGTGTAAAAGGAATTGATCTGAAGCTAAGGCTATTTTGTAAGAAACGGTTAATTCCCAGCTGTGTGCATGGACGACCTCTGCAGCTGTGTGCGCAGAGGGTTTTGGGTGATTAAGGAAATCTGCATTTGTGTGCACAGAGGCCTGCAGCTATGTGCGCGGCTTTGAGGNGGTTCTGTGTGTTGTTTCTGTTGTGTTCTTTCATGCATTAATATCTATATATCTGATAAGTAAAGATCACTGCTAGTTAATAACTTCGTTGTGAATTCCGAGTAAAGGGTTGTGCAAGACACTGTTTGTTATCTAACCGCGAAGCTAAATAAGTGAATGTTAATCTCTGTGATTTATATTTATAATCTGTTTAAAAGCTAAAGGTACAGTAATATCCCTCTTCTTCTTGCAGAAAACTGGTTCTGCGGCATCCCATAGCAGTTTCGGGTGAGACTGCAATCTGTTCACAGGTTGTTGCCGAAAGGGCCAACTCCGTGGGTCTTTTGTTGGTGCGAAGTTAAAGGTATAAAACCCGGGTCTGCCCTATAGCCCAACAAATTGGTTCTGTTTCCGGTTGAACTCAGTATCTACTCAAGAAGAGTTTACGTCGTACCTCGAGGGCTATTTTCTGGAGACCCTATGTGAAGGAAATCGGTGATTGGATTGATGAGACTTATCTGAAATTCAGTGCACAAGAAAACAAAGATCCGCGTCGTAGTGCACACGAATTTTTACAAAGGTATGTTTTTTTGTGATATTTATGATATTTTCTTTGGTAGTATCCACATAGAGTTGCACCAGTGATTATCCAGGTTAACAGAGCGAAGGACGAACTTCCAAGAACGTCAGTTTCCTGCTTGGACCCCCGCGAGAATTAATATACTGAAAAGGGTAAACAACGAGATATCTCGCGCTGTTGATTTCTGGACAACGCGAACCTTTGAAGCATTTGTGATGGAGTTCGCTATCGACATGAGTACTTCCTTTAGTGAAGCCGAGCGACAGTTTTTCCAGGGACCAAGGGGTAATTTTTTGAATTCATTTAGTTTGCGAATTAAAATGCTATTAGCTGAAAAAGGTATATTGCTCATTGAATCAGACTGTTAGGTTTTGTATTACTAACCTATGTTTGCAAGTGAAAATACCTTCGACGAGCAAAGTGGTTTGCTGTGAAGTGGCAAAAGGTACAAGCAAGATTTTGGATCCTATTCCCAAGGTCAGCATACCGAGCATCCCCTTGTAAATCCCACAGATTCAGAACCCGAGGAAACCCCATCTGTTGGAAACCCTCCGGTTACCCCGCAGCGAAGACCTATTATCCCTGAGAACCCGTCGCAGTCTGAAAATCACCCTAGCCCGAGTATTCCTGTCGCGGGTCAGTCTACCCCAGTAAGTTCCGCCCCGCCTACTTCCAGTCCCCCTCCCTCCTCCCCTAGACCTGCGATGGCCCATATGCATGATGACATTAAGCTCCCTGTTTTCAAAGGAACTGGATCAGAGGATCCAGATTAGTTCTGGTTTTTATGTGAAGCAGTGTGGACTACTAATTCCATTAGGGATCAAGATACAAAAATAGCGCAGCTGGTTACTTCTTTCAGAGACCGTGCTTTGACTTGGTTCATGAAGTTCTCCAGCACTCAGAACCATGCATTGCCTGATATAAAAGCCACAATGATAAAGGAATTTAAGAAGTTGAAATCAGAGTCGCAGTGTATTACGGAGTTGAAAGAGATTCAGCAGAGGCGTGGAGAATCAGTGTGGGACTTTGATCAAAGATTCAAAGTTCTGCTAGACCAAGACAGTTTCCCCATTGGACCTGCACAGCACAAGGAATGGTTTATTGCAGCCTTGCTACCGCATATTCGAACTCCACTCATGCAACAGAAGGTTGCTGACCAGCAGGAGGCTCTAGAAATCGCGATGAAGCTTTAAACCGCCCCTGTCGAAGATAACTCTGGTATCGCTCAAATCCAAGCGCAGTTGGCAGCGATGGCACTGGAGCTTCGTGATATGAAGAAAGGAAAAACCGGTTGTGAAGAGGTTTGGTGCACAGAATGTCGAGTAGAAGGTCACGACAAGGAACAATGCCGTGTGGTAAGGAATTACCTGAATACTGGTGTGCCAAACCCGTTCAACCCTACTGTTCTATATTGTGAAATTTGTCGGACAACTGGCCAGCATCGACCTGAGAATTGCTATTTGCTACAGAGGCATGTGCAAGTCCCCAAGAACCCTTACTGCAAATTCTGTAAGTCCGTAGGACACAATGAAGATGAGTGTCGCAGTTATGACCTCATGAGAGAATGCACCTATGATTCCTATCGGGTACAAAATGAGGGCCCGAGTAATGATGGCTATGACTACCATGGCGGTGCATCAAGTAGAGGGGGTTTTGGAGGCCGTGGTCATGGTGGCATGGCTGGCAGAGGTCGTGGTTAGGTGGTGTGTTATAACTGCAACCAGGACGGACATCTGGCTCGCAACTGTCAGAACCTGACTACGACATGTCGGTATTGCCGAGCCGTAGATCATGTGATCGAGAAGTGCCCGCAGTTGATAGTGAATATACAGGAAAGAAACAATACCCCTACTCAAAATATTCAGATGATTTTCGTCGAACAAAGACCTATCCCAGCCATTAATGTTGTTACCAGAAGTGGAGCTACAATGCATATGCAGCCTGCTGAGAAACAGCCCGATGAGGCTTGGGTTCGTAAGGCCCCTGTGAAAGTCCCCGCCTTTGATATTGAAATCGAAAAGGAGACATTCATGGAAGCCAAGAAAGATTTTGTGGATTCTTGCACAGCAGTATTACCTGCGCAGCAACATCAGCAGGAGTCGCAGCTGCAAGAAGCTTCGACGGATAAAGTAAGTACACTATCCTCCTTTTTACAGAGTTGTATGAAACTCTTAAGGAATTAGAATTCTTTAAAGGAGTTGCAAAAAGTTCTTACTTTTTGTGAACCTCAGAGAAGAGTTGATAAGGAGAAAATTGTTAATCATGTCCGAAGAACTGGTAGAGAAATGAGATTGAATGCCCAGGTAGGAGAGTATGATATGACTGATGTTATCTTATACCTAGGATCAGAGGTAAATGTCCTAACCAAGCAAACCTAGGAACAAATGGGGAAACCTAACCTTGAATGGTCCCCTATACAATTGATATTAGCCAATCAACAGAAGATTGTGCCCCTAGGATGATTTTCTAATGTTCCAGTAGATATTGATGGAGTCTGCACTGTAGCAGACTTCGAAGTTATTGAGATCATTGACGACAACAATCCATATCCAGCCTTGTTAGGACTTTAATGGGCAATGGCCAATGCTGTAGTCATTAACCTTAAGAAGAGACAAATTACCTTCAAAGGGAAAGATCTAAGAGTCATAGTCCCACTGGATCCTTCTCAGGGAGAAAGATACACAGAATCACTCAGAAACGAAGATCAGGATGTTCTGGAGCACATCTATAACATCACAGCAAAGGAAGAAGATTATATGGACCCCAGTGCCGAAGGTATTATGGATTGGCAATGTGATAGCTCCTGTATGACGGAATCAGATGATGGTTTAGAGAATTGGCAGAACCGATTATATGAGCTCCATGGACACAGATGTGCCAGAATTACCAAGTCTCTCAGATGGCTTACCTCGTAGACAAGAGCCTTACCCGTTTTTGATAGTTCGACAGACACAGAAGAGTTTAGTGCACCATTCTTAGAACAGATACCGGATTCAAAGCCACGCGAGACTCTAGATTCAGCATCTCGAGCCACCGTAGCAAGATGGTGGGATCACCATAAGAAGTATATTCCTCGTTGGGGAGCTTGTCAGAACTCCCTTCGCCTAAGATTTGTGGATCAGCTCCAGGAGGTGCGGAGCAGGTTCGCTGGGTAGAGTAGCCCGCAGGAACACTTGGAGCACTATTACGACACATGGAAACATGTAACTCGATGGGCACATTGGCTTGTCCATATCCGAGCACCTATAGCAGAGAAATGGTATCCGAAGATCGGGCTTCGGCATGCTAATAGGTCTGGTGACAAAGAAATCACCAAGTACGAATCTGCGGGATCGAAGCTCACAGCTTGGTCGCCGAAATTGTCAGGCTGTGCCAAAGGTCAATATGGGGTCAAAGGTCCTTATTGCGATGCAGCTACAGACCTGGCTGCGCTGCAGCCCAAAAGCCGACCGTTGGAACACTGCCGATTTGGCGGCGCTGGTACTTTAATTGCCTTAATTTCCTGTCCTAATGATATCCGTCAAGATTTAGCGCCGTGGAAATAGGATCTCTGTCAGATTTGGCGCCTTCAATACACATTTATGGCAGATTTGATCGATGGATTGTATATGAAGACACCCAGGTATGGGGAAATCGCATTCCGCATTTCCTTGAGTTTCACAATTGAACCCATGTCAGCTGATCGTGAACTCCAGGACTTATTGAGAGAATTTGAACAGACGGGTCTGCAAAACATTTTCACCCCCCCACCGAAGCCTGCAACCCGTGAAGCGACTCTACCAGCACCAACCCCGCCAATGCAGACACGATCTGCCAGGAAATAGTTTAAGCCTAAAGTTCGTTCTAAGCGGAATGAAGACAGACATAAGCAATCAGGGCAAACATCGGAGGATCCTGGGATGAATCCGCCTGGCTCAGCTGAGACTCCGCTTGAAGGAGATGAGGACATTGCCCCGCAGCGACCACCATATCTTCAGCCTATTCAACTAGGACTTAAACCGCCTCGGCGGAGCGCTAAGTTCACTATATGCACCCCTTCGCTGTCCCCGGGTGTGCAGCTAGTCGGAACGATGACAGGGAAAATAGACCGGCTTAAGTATGCCGACCATGACATGAATGATCGTGGGAAGTTTCCATAGTTCTCACCAGCCCAATACTTACACTTTGTTAAATATCAAGAGACTGGGGCAACCTTACTGGAAGTAAAACTGTGGGCTGCTGGCTTGGATCTAGCTAGTTTGCTGAAGATGCTCAATGTTCCCCATTTTGGTCGCAGCACACAGGTCACCATCGTGGTCAAGCAGCTACTGGCGTTAATACATGATGACTACCTATGGATCGGCGATAAGAAAATTCTTATTAATGGTGAGCTCATTCATAGGATCACAGGCTTACCAATGGCATGGCCTAATCTGGGGACAGAATTTCGCTCAAAGCATGAAGATACGAAGCTCGCACAAAGCATGAAGGAGCACTTTGGCCTGATGAAGGGGAAGCGCGGGTATCACACTTCCACGATTCAAGAGCAGAACATTCGCTTTGCAGCTGAGCTATTAGCATGCAAAATTATGCGGAAATGCCGACCAACTGAAGTGCCTACCCCGGTCATCAGAATTGCTATCAACTGCGTCGAAGGCTACAGCTACAACTGGGCAGCGTATCTTGCGAAGGAATTCCTTGAAGACGCTCGCGACGCGCAGGAGAAAGGTAGGCCTTTCCGCTACTCATGGTTGATTGTCCTCATCGCACTGGTAGGATGGAAAGAACCTACTGAAGCACATTTTGATGTTGTACCAGCACACATGCCTGGTGCAGCCAGGTATGCATCACTGTGGGTTTCACAGGATAAAACCCACCAACAGATGACAAACTATGTATTTGCCTTTTATATGATGAGTATCTCGTATGAGATTATAAACACCCCACGGCTCAGTCATGAGTTGTTTTTTTAGTATGATGGAGCGGTCAATTTTAGGGCCGATATGCACCATATTTTTATTCAGGCTTACGCAGATAAGAAGCATCAATGGTTTAAGTTGCCATATGTCATGACTAAAGATGACATTCTCGCGGTAGTACAGCAGTGGCTGGCAGAATGGCTAAAAGATGCAGGAACAAAACCTAAGATTCATGTCCCTCCTGTCACCGATATGGGCGCAGGCCCCAGTCACACGCAGCAGCAAGAAAACCCCAAAGACAGTGACGAACAAACTGAGTCACAGCAGAGCGGAAGCGACCAAGGTGGAGATGGTGGAGATGAAGAGGAAGGAGAGGAATCAGTCAATACTGTTTCAGACCCTAATCGGTAGGATAAGCGCAAGACGCCAGAGATAGAAGAAGTGAACAAACCCCCATCCCAAAAGAAAATGAAGGCGTCGAAGGACAAGAATATTATCGAGGAGGCTAGCCTGACGAGTGAAGATCTTGCTCAGGCCCTATCAAAGTCCACAACAACTCTCACCAAGAAATGGTCAGAATTTGCAGATACACATCTACAGGCCCTCACCGGTGTAGCGAAGCACGTTTCAGAGCTGAAGGACTTAGCGGAGAAATCACTCACTGGCGCTTCAGCAAGTAGTGCCTCGATAAGCGTGCAGCCCGACCTAAGGCAATGACCAGCTAGAGAAAACAAGGGCCAAGTGTCAAGTGTTGCCCTCATCATAACTGATGCAGCATCACGTGCAGAGATGAGCATGCTAGTAGGAATCGATTACACCAAGATTTCCATGATGGAATTGCAACTTTTCCAGTCAGCTATTGCGAAGGAAATCCAGGCCCGAGACCGCTATTCGCAAGAACAGTTGCAAGAGACCAGGAAGAAAAATGATAGCCTCACAGCACAGCTGGAGGCCGCAGAACAGAGAAAGAGGGATGTAGAACGTAAGCAGATTACCCTAGTATGAGTTTTGGATGAGGCATGTTGAAGTCTTCCTAACTTCAACGTACAATTGGTAGAAGAGCCAGAACAAAGACTAGTCAGGCTCAAAGACTATGCACGACAGTCGCGTAGTGAAATAGAGAAGCTTAAAGCAGAACATGACGCTCAGATTGTGGAGCTCCAAATCCACATCACTCCGGAGAGACCACCAGAAGTCAAGGAGCAACGTCGAGCAGACATTCAGGCCTCCGTAGCAAAAATCTCTGATATTGTGAGCAGCGCAGCAAATCTGCTAGAAGACAGTGTTGAGGCCTGGACCACATTACAAGAACATCCAGAAGTCGGACAGCTGCAAGAAACCATCAGGCAGTGATAGACAAAGTTGGATGCAGTAAAAGTGGCAATTAAGACTCTGTCACCTATGGAGAAAATGCTTAAGGTAAAGCGAAGCAATGAACTCCAGCAGGAAATTGAGTCGTGCCGGGCAAGAGCAACAAAAGTGGAAAATTCTTTGCAACCGCTTATCAGCGAAGCTTTCGACTTGAGTGCTGCTGTGGACATCCAACTTAAAGTTCTGAAGGAATATGATGAATTTGCGAAGGAGAAGGCCAGCGAAGCATCAGCCACATTTTTGCAGGAGTTGGTCGAAAAGGAGCAAGCGGTTGACAATATTATGTGCGGTCTCAACAAGCAGTACACTCTCTTTGCCGACAAAGTTCGTGGACCAGAAGAACAGCAGAGTGTCCTGGGACGGGACACTGGTGAGTCTTTTGGGCCTGTTGGGGTGCACACCTTAAAGGTCCCTAACTTTGGTAACTCCACGGTTTTGTTGTGGAAGTTGTATGACTCAAAATAGTCTTAGGGGTGTCAGGGTTGAGTCAAAGTCCTCTTTTTGTAATAAACCCATGGTTTAAGATTAGGGTTTGGGGTTCGGGGTGCCCATGGTTTAATCCCATGGTTTTGTAATAAGTGTGCTGTATAAATATGCACTCTTGTAAAGAAGCTAGGTTAGGCTTTTTGTGTAAAAGGAATTGATGCGAAGCTAAGGCTATTTTGTAAGAAACGGTTAATTCCCAGCTGTGTGCATGGATGACCTTTGCAGCTGTGTGCGCAGAGGGTTTTGGGTGATTAAGGAAATCTAAAGCTGTGTGCGCAGAGGACTGCAGCTATGTGCGCAGCTTTGAGGACTTGAAGGGATCTGCAGCTGAGTGCGCAGATCAGAACTGTGGTTTTTGTAGAAAGTTGAATAAAACACAGTTCTGTGGACGTAACCCCTACACTGGGGGTGAACCACGTTATATCTTGTGTCGTGGTTCTGTGTGTTGTTTCTGTTGTGTTCTTTCATGCATTAATATCTATAGATCTGATAAGTAAATATCACTGCTAGTTAATAACTTCGCTGTGAATTCCCAGTAAAGGGTTGTGCAAGACACTATTTGTTATCTAACCGCGAAGCTAAATAAGTGAATGTTAAGCTCTGTGATTTATATTTATAATCTGTTTAAAAGCTAAAGGTACAGTAATATCCCTCTTCTGCTTACACAAACCTGGTTTTGCAGCACCGCATAGCATTTTCGGGTGAGACTGCAACCTGTTTGCAGGTTGTTGCCGAAAGGGCCAACTCTGTGGGTCTTTTGTTGGTGCGAAGTTAAAGGTATAAAACCCGGGTCTGCCCTATAGCCCAACAATCATGGGAATCTATTTCTATGGAATACCTTACGAGATATCTGTTGGCGAACACCCACCAACAAAGATTCGTCGAGATGGGTTCTCACTCTGTCGACGCTCAACCAACGTGATCTCCCTGAGCACCGACCCAGATAGGTTTTACCCTGCCCAGCAACATCCGTAGAGCGAACGAAGTCTCACCTGAGATGTTCAAGGGAGAGTTGTGGGAACCGAGTTTTCGACAGTGAGGATGGAGGATATGGTGATCCAACGGGGAAACAAAATGACTAAGAGATCCAAGACTATGCACTCGACACTAACTCATTTCCATGACTACATAGTGCATCATATATTTGTCACCGCAGCAACATATAAACTATCCAACCTCATAATGCAACAAAAATATTACAGACTAAAAACAGATCGTATCAACATTAGTATAGCAGGAATAAAGTAAACCACAACGACATCCTAACAATTCATGGCATCATACCAGATTCTATATCGTCACAGCATCATAACAAGATAGATTACAATAGATAGCAAAGTAAAACAAAAGATGATATTTGTGCACCAACTGTCATATATATTAGCTCTGCGCAAAATATCCAAAACTGGACAATTCTTCTCCAAAGCCAGAGGCTAAATACATAAAAAATGCAACCTAGATAAGTCACAGATATAATAGGAAATTCTCTAAGACTCAGATCGCACTAGATCTCATGTGATACTCATAGATTCAAGATCTCCCTACCTTCAGTTCTCCCTCAACTTCTATTTTTAATTGCAAAACTAGATCTATAAATAAGCATGTGCCATTACATTGAAGGTCCACTTCTAACTAACGCATAACCGCTAATGACCTATTGCAAAAAACTTGGTAAAATAATATATAAAATATTCAAAACAGTTATTTTGTTGCCCATCGCGCTGATATGGCCTTGTGCGGTACCGTGTGAGCTTGCGCAGCTGCCGCAACGATGTGCAACTCACTTACCAAAACTCTTGCCAACAGGCCCCCAACACAGTCTTGTGGCTCTTCCCTGAGCCACGTTAGGTTGACAGTGTGTATGCGGACGTTCGTGCTATAAAATATTCAAATTGTTGTGTGATATCACTAACCTGTAGCTGGACTTTGTCAGCAATACTCTAACAATTAGTCAAATCCTGCTGCACTGGGTGCTCTTCTATGGTCTTGTCATCGACCATCTGCCGATTCTCTTGTACTTCTTATAGTGTGGTGATTGCTTTGACCACCAATTGTCCACCAATTTCTTGAAATTCATCAAGTTGAGCGCGATGCTTTTGTTGGCGTTCCTATGCACGGGCGACTCTCTACTGTAGGTCCTTTAGTTCCTCGGCCTGCGTGATCTGTACCATCAGTGGCATGGCCCTCAGTGATGTCTTTAAGGTCGTCAGTTGACCTTCAGCTGATCAAGCTGCTTGTCCTAGAAAATGCTCTGCCAAAACTGCATTGTTGCCTCCATAATGGTCTTGGCCTCTTGCTCCATGTTTTCGAACTCAGTTTCAATTTCTTCAATGGAGGCCTTCCTTTCTGCAACCTGCTTCGAAGGCATCGTAGGTTGTACCAAGGAATTGAGCATTAGGTTGGTATCCTGAAGCTGAATGATATTTTTCCCCAATCGCTTGGCCTTTTCGATTGGGTGAGCTTGACTGTGTTCTCATAAATGTGCTGGTAGGATTCAGAAATAGCTTGCTCAACTTTGCCGCATGTGGCACACATCTGCGCCTGTTCAACGATCGGGAAGTCTTACACCTTTTTCAGTTTAGTAATCTCTTCAGCAGCCTTTTTCTACATCTTAGCCTGTGTCGCCTTCAAGGCGTCGATCTCTCACACTTTTTCTTCTACCAGCTGCACTGGAACCTAATGCAGCTCACCTGACTCTTTCTGCAGCTTCTCTGTTGCGTTCTGTGACTGGACATAGCCCTTAGTCAGTTCTCTCTGGCGGTTCGCCAATTCCAGGGCAGCAATGTGCTGCAATTCCACTAATTCCATAGCAGATAATTTGTTTATATCCACAGACACACTATGGATTGGTCACAGCAACCGGTGGACTTCCTCATTTCCTGCGTCGATCGCAGTCAGGGGAACTTGCACATTCCTATCCCAGGGCTCACTGCTGATCGACAGGATGTCCTACATCATAGGGCTTGCAGATGTTTTCCTGGAAATGATGTCAAAAATGGAATTTAATTGATCTCTTACCGCACTGAATTCTACATGGTTTGATTCTCGGATCGCCTGTGTCGCGGCCTCAGAAGAGTCAGTGACCACTTTGATGAGTCGCTGCATTTGGTCCTCCATCCCCAACCGAATCCCACTGCCCACATCATACTCTTGGAGCCATTTGGTGCGAGTATCCTCCTACATACGTTGTGTTGCATCTTCAGGGTCCGTCGATGACTCATTGTCAGAGTCATGAATGCTCAGCTCCTTCTAAGCAGGTTCTTCAGGGGCATCATGTGACGACTCTTTAGACAATTCCTCCTAACTCACCGGGTTGCACCATTCCACCAACCACTCTTGAACAATAACATCTAATTCTTTCGTTGTGACTTTGTACGCCAAAGGTAGCCACTGTCGGTCGGGGTCCCACTACGCCTAAATGTAGATAGAGTGGGGCCCGATGGAGAATCAAATAAGTCATTGATACTTGGCCGTTGTATAAGGAGGTACTTGGGGAATAGCCACGACTATGACCTGTAGGGATTCTCAATAAACCAAAAAATGAATGGCATAGTTCGCCTGTTGACCGGGCTCTTCGACCCACCATAAGTTATGATATCTTGCACCTCGACACACCTTTGCTGCATCAAATGTCATCGATTAATAGTCTTTTGGTTCCATCCAGGAATCTAGCGCAATAAAGATCAACATCCAACTATATGAAAATGGTCGCCCAGTATGAGCAGCAAGCACATCTTCTAGCAACTTGTTCAGAAAAAATAGAGACCAATTCATTTGCACCCCCTTAGCACACTTTCAGGCGCATGCGACAACACCCGAGTTACATTGGACCGGTCGATTGCCTCTAACAAACTTACTTGCCAGAATCTGTGCATCGATGCGCACCGCTTATGAGTTAATGCTATCGATTCGATAAGAACGGTCGTCATGTTGTAATCCAAAGTGCTCCTTCAGCTACTTGGAAAGATTTTTATCGGTATCCCTCCCACGGATATACTGTGCCAGGTCTTCTTAGGCCTTCAGCAAGCCTGTGATGCTGGCAATCTAATATAATGTAACAGGGATCAACGTATTCAACCAAAGCATCCCCCTGTGAAAACAAGCCAACGGTTGCTTCACACATGCATGGGCTTCATTCAATCGCCAAAAATGAGGCATATTGATGAGCCCCAACAATTCAAATTGGTCTAACCCACTCGCCCAAGGTTGAGGAATCCGCCAAATTGGGGCACCAGGCCCCATCGGGACTGAATCATAGGGCTCATCCCTGACATCTTTGAGTAACAACAAGTCATGGTATTTAAATTTCAACCTGAGGAAGGTAGGGATGATGTCGACCAAGCACGTCATCCCTTCCGGCAGTGGTGGAAATTTCGATGGATACTTCTGAATTTTCGTTGGTTACCTCGGCTTGGCTCCCGGACGCGTAGGAGCAACATATCCCAAAATTTCATGAAGATAGACACCCATAGGCGTCATGGACTCAACAGTTCCCGAGCTCGATGGCTCAGTCTGTGCAGTTCCTTCTCCTTGCACCCTCGCTAACATGTGGGTTTTCTTCTTTTGCAGCGGTGTGGAACTAGGCTTCTGATCCTATCGCTTCTGCTTGGGAATAGACAATGAGCCAACTGGCATGCTCATGACTTATTCTTCGACAGTTGTGGGATGAATAGGAGATCTAACTCACTTGAAATCTGAATGGCACTGAGGTCACTCATCATGCCTCACACCCAAACCCTGAAATATGCACTCGACAACTCTAACCTTCAATGCTGCAACTCACTCAATAGCTCACAACCCTCTGCGCAATTCCCACTCTGCTTTAACACGCTCCCCGCTTGAATGAACAATTCCATCCTCCCACATCCATCATGCTTTTTATAGCCCCTTCCAATTCAAACTCATCATTTCCAAATCTATTATCACCATTATTACTAAATTTATTATTAATGACGCCAAATCCACCGGCAATTTTACTCCTCTAACGGTCCGATCAACCGTTAATGCATGTCACTTCAAAAAGCATTGTCAACCAATTGTTTTAACTACCTTCATTTATTACTTTATTTGACCAACCCACATACCTGCAGCTGTCACAAGTGGTTGACCAATCATCGCTACCCATTTTGACCTTGCATTTTTTTCAGAGCGCTTCAAGCAGTGCGCAGCTCTGGCCCCGTCCTATAGGGGTTCAAGAGACTCCCATTGGTGAGCATCGGTAATACCGTGCCATCTAATTGTTGTAACTGAACTGCACCTCCAAAAGTAATATAATGGACAAGATATGGACCTAACTAGTGCATTTGTTACTTACCGAGATGCTTGATGAACTTACTGTCGTATAACAGCACTGGATCACCTTCTGCAAAGTGTTTTTTCTTAATGTGGCAATCATGCCATGCCTTTTGGATATCCTTCGCAACCTGTTGGTGGAAGCCAACAATAAAGCAGTCTTCTTCAAGATGGATCAACTACGCGATTCTCTCTTCTAACGCTTCTGCGTCATCCATGCCTGTCACCACGAAAATTGTTCACAAACTAGGAACAATATACTCCATGGGAATGACTGCCTCTTTTCCATAGATCAGCTTAAATGGTGTCTGCTCGGTGAGCTGTTTGCAAGTAGTGTGATAGGCCCATAGCACTGCGGGAATCTTCAGGTCCCAGTCATCGTGGTTAACATTATATACCTTAGCTAGTGTTGTTTCCAAAATTTTCTTGAATGCTTCGACAACCCCATTCACCTATGGATGATATGGTGTACTCCTCTTGTGTTGCACCTACAATTCCTCAGTTAGTGCTTTCACCATCTTGTTGACAAAGTGACTGCCCTGGTGACTCATCAAGATCCTAGGACACCCAAACTGTGTCACGATGTTTTAAAAAATGAAATGTGTTGTTGTCGCAACAGTAAAATCTACTACTAGTGTGGCTTCCACCCACCTAGTCAGATAGTCAGTTGTAGTAATAATGTATCGTGCACCAGTCTGCTTCCCTAGAATATTAATACAACCCACAAAACCCACAACCCATTTACCAAATGGTTACAGAGTCACCTGCAGTACCAGCGACATCTCATCCCGTCGTGATGGTAGACCGACATGCTGGCAGACATCACAGCTCCTTGCATAGTATGCGGCATCATTATGCACCGTAGGCCACCATAGCCCGATGCACAACACCTTCCGTGCAGTAGCCCGTCCTCCATAGTGGCCTCCCGCAATTCCTGCATGTGCTTCTTTGAGAATGGGACCCTGCTCATGCAGTAAAACACACCATCGCAAGATTTCATCCGGTCCAATCTTCTATAACTATCCAGCAATTAGTTGAAAATTAGAATCCTTCACGACCAGCTTCTTCTTTTGGCTTGTTGACATGTCCTCTGGGGCAACACCAGTGGCCAAAAAATGAATAATTGGTGCATATTGATCATCTGTGATGTCAACACAGAACAATTGGGAATCTAGAAAAATATCATCAATATTGGTTAGATCTTCACCATTCTCAACATGAGACAGATGATCCAGACCAGCTTTCAATCGTCCTGGCTTTACAATTATTTCAAAATCAAATTCCTGGAAGAGTAACAACCATCGATAGATCTTTCCCCCCAACACAGGCTTATTGACTAGGTATTGCAGAGCAGAATGATTGGTGAACATCTTAAAGTGTCCACCCAACAAATAGTGCCTGAACTTCTGCAAAGAATAAACCATCTCCATGCCTTCCCTTTCCGTTGTTGTATAATTTCGTTCAGCAAATGACAACTTCCTACTGGCATATGCTATTGGGTGATCCAAGTCGCCCTCACCTAGTTATGTAAGAACAAACCCCAACGCGATATAAGAAGCGTCGACGTGCACATGGAACTCTTTATTCCAATCAGGAAAAACCAGTATTGGTGCAAAGGCCATCTTGGCCTTCAAGGTGTCAAAACTTCCTTGACATTCTTGATTCCATTCATAAGCCGCATCCTTCTTTAGTAGTTTCTCCATGGGGGAAATAATTGCAGCATATCCTTTGATAAACTTGTGATAGTATCCGGTATGCCCCAGTGCTTCCCGAAGCATCTTGACATTCGTCGGTGGTGGTAAACTAAGGATTAGCGCGATCTTCGTTGAATCAACCAACAAAACTTATTTGCATACTATGTTCCCAGGTAGCATGCCAAATGGCGCATAAAAAATACACTTTTTAGAGTTTAATGCAATCTGATGCTGTTGACACCTTTCCAGCATCAGTCACAGGTTGTCGAGATGGTCCCTAATTAGTCCATATAAAGTCCAATCATCCATATACACCTGCATGAACTTTTGAATTAAATCTTTAAATATAGCAACAACTATGTGAGAGAATATGGCTGGTGCATTGTTCAGCCCAAACAGCATGACTGTATATTGAAAACATCCCCATTCCGTGACAAATGTGGTCTTGTGGTGATCCTCCTTCGTAATCCGGATCTGGTGGTATCCCGAAAATCCATCCGTGAAGGAGTACATTTCATGGCTGCCTACCAATTCAAGTACTTCATCTGTAAAAGGGGTTGGGAACGGTTCATGTACGCATGCATCATTCAACTTCCTTAAATCAACACAAATGCGGATTTCTCCCATCTTTTTATCCTGGACCACCATCGGACTTATCCACTCGAATTCTTCTATAGGCTCAATGATCCCAACATCAAGCATTCGGTCGATCTCATCCTTCACCTGGTCCTTGTATTGTGGGTTCAGTCAATACGGCCTCTGTTGCATAGGTTTGGCATCTGATTTGAACAAAATTTTGATTTCACCTAGGTATCCCAAAATCCCCTTCATCTTCAAAAATTGTGTAGGGAAAAGGTCATGGAATTCATGTAGTAGGTCCATGATCCTGGCCATGATCTCCTCGTCCTAGTAATCCTCTACATTTGGGGTTCTCTTTCGACCAAATATTGACTTTCTGAATCTTCAACTGCTGACTCAATGAATCCGTCGAGATGTCTAGGCCTGCAACATCGCGGCTTCCTTTAGACTCTGGAATATTAACATTTCGCAACTCATCATCATATTCAAGTTCCTCGAACAAATTGTAGTATGTCATCATGGATTGGAGAAATGCACATGTGGATCAATGGGATAGGCTATAGGGATGACCTTTAGTATGACGTCACAGATGATTTGTAAAGCATTACATACCTCTGGGTTGGAATCCTGGAAACTAAACGTCTGTACCAAGAAAATAGACAACTCCTCCCATGTGGAGATAGTTCGGCCCAAATATGCCGCTCCATACCAGGATCTTGGCATCTCTTCCAGAGTATGGACAAAAGAGTGGACCCATTCATCTCTGGGTCACAATGCCCATAAAGTCTGACACTTAATCAAATGAGTAGTGGGGTCAAGTTTTCCATCGTATCTCCCCGCATGGTATACCTCTAAATCACTGAAGCGCACCATCATCAGTCTCTAGCACTGTTCCCAGTCATCGATCATTGGTTTATATGTCACCCACCATCGATCCGGGGTAGCCTTCAACGCAACCTCTAGGGAAAATATCATTTGTGGTTCAAAAACTTTCTCTTTGAATTCCTGAAGGAACTCAGATAGTCCCAGCAGGCCTTCATAAATAGGCAACGTGACAGTCTTAGTGGCTATGCGACGGAGAGACTGTGTAATCAACCCACACTTCCTGAATGATACTTCATGCAAACGATTCTACCAATTTTCCAGACCATCTTCAGAGTCAGAGGATGCATAACTAGCACTGCACCATCCACGCTCACCATTGACAGTCGGGTGAATATAATCCTCAAATATATTATAGGCATGGTCCCAACTCCTACCAGCTTCATCCCTTACAGGTTCAATATACCGACGTCCTTCCTGAGGGTCCATAGGAGAAATGACCCTAACATCCTAGTTTTCAAATTTCATAATTCATTTCTTAAATTTGATAACTTCCATGCTATCATTATCCCATCCAATCCCTAGCAGAGTGGGATAGGAGCCACCATCTTCGACTACCTCTATCACATCAAAGTCAACATGTGTTCTCATACCTTCGATGTCGACAAACAGATTAGAGACGCAACTGATGGGCTGCACCTTAGCCTGATTTGCTAGTCGTAGCTATACTGGCAACCATCCTAGAGTCGAATTTCCCATCAGCAGCCAAGTTTGCTTGGTTAGGATGTTTACATCTGATCCGAGATCCAAAATAACATAATCAACCTCATAATCTCTAATCTGGATATTCATCCTCATATCCTTGCCTATCCTCCACTTTTGCAAAGAGTTTACTTCAGAATCTTTCACTGCCTTATCCGGCCAATACAATAATGCCTCAATATTGACAAGGGCATCAGAGTCCCTTTCCAGTGATAGAAAACTTTCAAAGAACTGTCGCAAGGCACCATGCTGCTGCGATGGTCCTGCTTCTATAGATGGGTCAAAAGCATATGGCATGCCAATAATTGGTAACTTACCTGGATTTCTTCCAATCACATGATTCGCTTCAAATAAAGTGTCTTTCTCCTTCGCAATATCAAATGCTACTTTTTCCTTGCCAGCGAGCTGAACTTGTTGATGTGGTCCATCGTCTCCAGTTGTTGCACTAGTGCGAGTGACAATCCCAACATCGACATCCTTCATTCGTGGTTTGGCATGAATTGTTGCAACCGTCGGTCCTTGATTCAGGTTCTTGGCTTGAGTCACCAGTGGGTTCTGATTCATCGGTTAATTCATCGGCAAGTTCTGAGCCTGGGGCGGGTTCTGAATCTGAGTTTGCGGTGGGATCTAACCATGCATCATTGGCTAGTTCTGTGCATGGAACATAGGCTGATTCTGATTCTACACGTTCAACATTATGATCGTTGGCTGCACAGTATGTACACTGCGCAAGAGGGCACTCCCTCTGATAATTCCCAAATACCCCACAGGTGTAACACTGGATCGATTCATGACCTCATTCTCCACCTCAACCAAATCCTCCTCCTCGACCTATGAACACTCCACGAAATCCTCCTCGGACTCCTCCTTGTTGAAACTGCGGTTGGGCCATCTGTTGCTGCAGTGGGTTTGGTTGATGCTAGACATAGTGCATAGCTTGAACATATTGTGGCTGATTATACTGTAGTCGCGGCGCCTGGTTATACTGTGGTTGTACCACCATCTACGGCTAAGGTTCAAACTGCGGCTACACTGTAAACTAATGTTTTGGTCGTGCGGGGACAAATTGCAATGGAGGTGGTGGTGTATACAGCACTTGTGCTGCTGGTTGCACTACTTGTGGCTGCGCTTGCACTGTCCTGGGGTCCTCACCTTTCACAAAATATGAATGATACATTCTTTCTTGGAGAAAATCATAAGCTCAACAGTTTTTTTCATCATGTCCCACTGATCGACAAAATTTGCAATACAGATTTTCAGCCTTCGTAACCATCTTCTGAATGTATTCGCGGTTCTCATGTTGATGCCCATAGACTTGACATATGTGACACCATGGTATGCTAGCACAGCTCAACGGATTCGCAGCTCCAGATAGAAAATAATTCCAGAACGTTGGACATGTGTCCTTGGTATGGCCATATCCATGGCACTGGGTGCAACAGGTTGGCCTTTTTTATATCTTGCAGTTGGAGCATTAGGTTGTCCAACTGTGCTTGAATCTGGTTCATTTTGACCGTGCTTTCTCCTGCTGGTGATGCCTCCAATTTCATCGCAGTCTCCAGAGCCTCACTCTAGATAGCAATCTTTTGTTTCATTAATGGTTGTCGGATATGCGAGACAAGAGCGGTGATGAACCATTCCTTGCGCTAAACATCACTCATCTGAAAACTGACCCTAGCCATCAATGTCTTAAACCGTTGATCAAAGTCCCAAATCATCTCATTGGGGAACTGTTTGATCTCTTTCAATTCAGTAATATACTAAGCCTCAAACTTTGGCTTCTTGAATTCTTCAAATAACCCTGTTTGGATCTTATCCAATATCTTCGCGGTACCTCCCTGAGGAATCCGCGTGAATCTCATGAACCGTTCCAACGCATGGCCTCTAAGAGTAGTTGGCAGTTGGATTTTCTTAACATCATCATCTACGGTCTATCGTGTGGTCCATATCGCTTCACACAAGAACCAGTATTTCTCTGGGTCGTCAGTGTCATTTCCTGAGATATTGGTAGCTTCATTTCATCGCCGGCCATTATGGGCCTCCTTCATCCTATTGGTGCTTTATTACAATACTGTTGCTGACACGTCAAGCAAGTCTACACGGAGTGTGTATTTTTTCCTTGTGGTGGAGTAGTGCACGGAGGTGTGGGCACGTTACTGCTAGGTTTCGATCCTGTTGTCCTTCCGGGCGTAACCTGGGCCTTGTCGTCCTCGTTGTTACAAAATGGTCGCTTTGTCCCGTGTGGTTGTTCTTCATGACATCGCACTTCGATTGCAGCAGGACCTTCTCTCGTCCTCTGCCTCTTCTCTCGAAACCTTGCTCCTCCCCTTGTATAACCACTTGTTTCCTTGGAGACCTTCACATTCTCACCAGAACTCATTCCCATATACCCCTTACCTTTTCATGCATTTCCCCCCTTCCATCGCGGTGCCTACATCCTACGCACACCAGAGTTCCAGTAATATTGGTCCATCTTTAATATACCTTTTTCACAAATCAACTGCTTAATGGACTACTACAGCGACAACAATAATCTTCCTCATGGTCCGCTAAAGAACTCCCTTTCCACTTCGCTAAATGACTTATTGGTGTCGACTGCAAAATCGGTAATGTATCCATCTAAGATACTATCCAACCACACTTCAACTTCCCGTGATGCCTTATTGTTGGTTTCTTGTAACTCCTGGATCATCTCCGAGGTCCAAGATGTCAACTCTCCTCCTTGGAAATTTGTCTTATTCTTAGTGAAATTTGCCAGCCATTCTTGCAAGAGGACAGGAATTTCACAAAAGAACCATTCGTGAGGACCATCGTGGATATACCTATCCAACCAGTGGCCCATTGACAACTTCGAATTCTTATTTTCAGCTTCAACAAACTCCCACAACTTTTTCTCAAACCAACCTTCGATCTCTGGTCGAGTCGGATGCCAAACATATCCTCTTCTTAATTGCAACTCGGTCCCGGCAACGAAACCATTTCTTGGTGAACACCCACCAACAAAGCTTTGTCGATAGGGGTTCTCACTCTATCGACGCTCGACCAGCGCGATCTCCCTGAGCACTGGCCCAAACAGGTTTTACCCTGCCCAACAACATCTGCAGTGCAAACAAAGTCTCATCCGAGATGTTCAAGGGAGAGTTGTCGGAACCGAGTTTTCGACAGTGAGGATGGAGGATATGGGGATTCGACGGGAAAATAGCATGACTAAGAGATCCATGAATATGCAGTCGACACTAACTCATTTCCATGACTACATAGTGCATCATATATTTGTCACCGCAACAGCACATAAACTATCCAACCTCATAATGCAACATCAATATTACAGACTTAAAACATATCATATCAACATCAGTATAGAAGGAATAAAGTAAACCACAACGACATTCTAACAACTCACAACATCATACCAGATTCTAGATCATCACAGCATCATAACAAGATAGATTGCAACAGACAAAACAGTAAAACAAAATATGAGATTTGTGCACCAACTGTCATATATATTAGCTCTGTGCAAAAGATCCAAAACCGAACAATTCTTCTCCAAAGCTAGAGGTTGAATACATAAAAAATGCAACTCAGATAAGTCGCAGGTACAATAGGAAATTCTCTAAGACTCAAATTGCACTAGATCTCATGCGATACTCATAGACTCAAGGTCTCCCTAACTTTAGTTCTCCCTCAACTTCTATTTTTAATTGCAAAATAAGATCTATAAATAGGCATGTTCCATTACATTGAAGGTCCACTTCTAACTAACTTATAACCGCTAATTACCTATTGCAACAAACTTGGTCAAATAATATATAAAATATTCAAAACAGTTATTTCGCCGCCCATCACACTAATCCAGCCTTGCGCAGTACTGTGTGAGCTTGCGAAGCTGCCATGACACTGCGCAACTCACTTACCAAAACCCCTGCCAACAATATCCTACGATAAAATATTAGCATGACGTTATCTTAGTAGTTAGTAGTAGTCAAAATATTTTTCAAAGATGGCTATTTGTATTCCGTGAAAGAATACTACGACATCACAACAAACTGCTCAGCTCTTTTTCAAACATGTTTAGAAAGATTATGGCCTTCCGACGACCATAATTTTCGACAGAGATGCCAGATTTGTTAGAATATTTTGGAAGACTCTCTGGAAAGAGCACGACACAATACTCTCTTTGTCAACAACTTTCCATCCTTAGACAGACGAACAAATAGAAGTTTTGAATCGCTTGGTAGTACAATTGCTTCGCATGTACAACCACAAGCATTGTCGGACATGGGATTAAAGTCTCCCATGCATATAACACGGTTACAATCGTTCTCAACAAAGCTCTATGGGAAAGAGTCCATTCAATATTTTTTAGGTATTTCAAGTCTCAAAACCCATCGACTTGATCAGTTCATTGACACAGCCGAATGACACCGACTCTAGCTGACGATAAATTGAAAAAAAATTGAAGTTTCAAGACCAAATCTACAACATCCAAAACAAGAACATGAAATGTTGCAATGAGCTAATGCAAAAGTTAAGTCCCGACACGATATGCATCACACTCCTCATTCATTCCAAATTGGATATCAAGTCTGCTTGCATCTTAAGAAGGAACGCTTCACTGTTCCATACAGAAAGTTGAATCATTTACGATATGGTCCATACAGTATCCTTAAGCATATTGGAGAAAAATATTTCCATCTTGACATTCCTTCATGCTTGGTACATCGATTATTCAATGTGGATCTAATTTGACCATACCATGCACCATTGTTGGAATAGAACGACTTACATACAACAGAACTCGAATACATCCATCTAGATGTTCAGGAGCCTCTTCCTTGTGAAACCATTGTAGGACAACGCATATGACATACAAGGACAAACACAATTCCCTTGTTTCAAATGCTAAAAATGTCCCAGCACAAGAAAATTGGTACTCTGCTACTAAACTAACCAACAAGTTTCCTCATCTAAATGAGAAAACAGTGGGGACCATTGTTTCTGAAGGAAGGAGGAATGATCCACCCAACAGTTGGCATGTTTTTCGACTTCCACAGGTTTAACATCAACTTTGACACAACCTCAACACAACCTCAACAGGTTATCACCTCAACATGCGTCATCAACACAAGCATCTCGACATGACTACCCCATATTGTCTCTTTGTCTTCCAGTCAACTCTAATAGTTGAACTTCCAAACCATTCTAACTTCTTTGTAACTAAGCGTAACGGGTACACACCCAAGCATCTCAACTCTCTATATAAACATGTACACTATTGTAATATACACACGGAGAGAGTATTGTGCATCATACAGTAGTAATGAAATAATAGAGATTGGTTTGAACTCTTGCATTTTGTCTGTGTGTATATGTTGTTGTGTGTGTATTGTATTTCCTTCTTTGATTATTTTAATATGCTTATGCCATAATAATGCTCGATTCATTCAATCAAATGTTGTCCGGCGGCGTGCGCCTAGGCACCCAGGTCATCTTGGCTACTATTTCCATGATGGTTCTGATAGAAACGTACCTTTCTATAGGAGAAAATGTCTCTGCATAATCGATTCCTTCCTTTTGAGATAATCCATGGGCCACAAATTTGTCTTTGTTCTTCTCAATACTTCCATCGGTTGTATGTTCTATCTTGTAGATCCATTTGGAAGATACCAAACTTTTACCTTTTGGTTGGGAAATACTTCCCACACATCATTCTTCATTATGGATTGGTATTCTTTTGTCATGGCTTCTACCCATTCTTTATTTTGAATTGATGCTTCAAAACAATTTGGTTCTTTGTCTACAAGATCATACATCAAAGCCACATAAATAGGAAATGGATTTGGCTTCTTTCTCTTCCTGATGAAGCCTTCTGGAGAACCATACCTTTCTGCTTCTTGAATAATCTCACAAACCCAAGCTCGCTTCCTCTTGTGGGAGATATTCATGTGGGGAGGTTGTTAGGGCTCCAGGAGAATTTACAACTTCCTTCATCGATTCTGCAGTTCTTGGATCTACAACCTCTTCATATGTTTCTTGAAGTTGGCTCTTTCTTGACTTGTATATTCATCAAAGGTTTCATTTTTCATCATCAATCTTTAGGTTTGGAATACCTTTGAATACCTTCCTCACATGTGGTAGGTCTTTTATAATTTTATGTGGGAAAACCTTCTATGGTCTTGTAGAATCATGGATCAAGGTTGCTTCTAAGTGGCCTCTCATTTTATACAGACCACCCTATAGTGACAAATATATATATTCTATAGAACATATTCTTCAACTTATTCTTTTGCTAACTTCCTGGGAGGTTATTCTTATTCTTATACTAAGTTAGCATGATGTCTAAATTGTTATTCTTCCTCTTATATTCTTCTTTCTTTGTTGGACAATTTCTACAAATGTGTCTTATATTATCACAATGGTAACATTGATAAGAGGATAAATATTTCTTCTTGTAATATCCCTTTTTATTCTTTGGAAACTTCTTAGGAGGATAAGATCCCTTATGAGTTTCCTTCTTGAAATGATGCTTTCCTTTTCTTCTTCTGGTATGAGTAGCTAGAGCATGGTCATCATATCTAAGTAGTGCTTCTCGTTTAGCTAGTCTAGCTTATTCTTGAACACATTCTTCCATAGGATACAAATTTTAAGCTTTACTTCCTTGCATAGATTTCCTGGATGAAGGAGTCACATGGTATAGTAATACTTTTAAGAAAGGTCATTACTGATTTCATCAATATTGTCTTCAATTGCTTCCATTTTTTCTTTGCACTGAGAGACCCTTGTGAAGTATTCATGGATAGATTCACCCTTGCTCATCTTTGTACTTTTAATTTGAGCTCTTAATTTCATCTTCAAGTCGATATTTCTTCCTTCATACATTCCTGATAGAGCATCAAACATTTCCTCAGGTGTATACTTAGATTATACTTAAGGAATCAAGTCATCCTTGATTGAATCAACTATGATCATCTTGGCTCTAATCATATCTTTATTGTACTTTTCCTTTTCTTCATATTATTCTAGATCCAACACAACATACTTGATAAACTTTTCAAGATCATTCTCTTCTAGAATGAGTCCTATTATGTATTTCCAAGAACGAAAGTTTTATATGCCTTCCAACTTGTCATCAAGTCTAGTTCTTGGAGACATCTTGTCCCAGAGATCAAAAAATGACAAAAAATGAAAATTTCTCAGAAATGAAAACTGTACTCACCAAAATATGTGCTTGGTTGAGGTGAGTATGATGGTAGAGGCAGTTTTTTAAGAATCCAAATTCTAACCCTTGAAACTGGACTTGCAAAATCCTAGACTACAGCTTCTAATTTTGTTTCTAGTTTTTTGGTTCCAATCCAAACTAGGGCTTGAATTTCCAAATGATCTACCCACTAAAAAACTTCGATATTGGTGTCAAAATATGCACCTAGGAGGGGCGTACTTCCCTTTTTCACTTGCACTCAAAAATTCCACTTTATTAGAAAAACCTAATTTTCTTGTCTGGAGAAGGAGAGAGAGATTTACCTCATGAAAGTTGCTCTTTCTAGGCTAGCTCTGATACCATGTTAAGGTTTATATGTTTCCATATCTTAAGTACTAACTTGATTAGAATTTAATACATTTTCACAATAACAACATAAATAGGATTATTGAAAGAAGCACAATCACAAGGTACACAACAATTTATCATGGGAAAACCCTAAAGGGAAAAACCCAACAAAAACTTCCTCAATATATATTACCAGTATGCAATGATCAAAGACCAAGGTCTCATCAAGTGAGAGAACAAACCCCAAGAATAAGATCCAAAACACCAAAGACACTATTCATCCTCCTTCTATGTCCCTCCTTCTTTCTCTCTTGTGCAATAAAAGTATGAGTGGGTGTGTATAAATGAGGGAGGGAGCCTCCCTATTTATATTGATCTTCCAAACTGACATTTTCCCTAACTGGTCTGGCATTTCTAACTAACGGGGTGGACCTACCTAGGAAATCCCACAATAATAAATGTATTATTCTTTTTTGGGTGTTATTGACCCGACTTGCAACTGAGGGTTTACCTCATGACTCTTACGTGACCTTTTACATCAGTAACATCTCCCGAAGGAGGAATAATAATAATAATGTGAAGTACAAGTAGAATATTATTCAAAGTTACATTGTTTCAACGGTAGAAACCCTACAATTTGGGATGAGGATCATACAAATGAAATACAAACTCATATTATCATTTCAAAATCGAAAGAAGTATTTTAGAGTGAGACATTGGTCAAATTCGTGGTTATGTCAAGATAGATTTGGCCATGTATCAAGCACCCACTTGAGAGCACCCAAGCAAAAAAAACACATGCACACACTTGATAGGGCCCAATACAAAACAAATGCATGCAACTGAGGTCACCCAAGTCAAACCAAACCCATGGGCCTCATAAGAGACCAAGGAAAAAAGCCTCTAAAACGAATGCACAAGGGGGGCGATTTGGACTGAACAAATGGTTTCCCGATCTTTGTGCTTTTCCAACTAAAAATAAAGAAAAATAATAATACTCTGCATTTAATGGTAGTTGAATAGGAAAATCCAACATCTTTTAAGCAACACTAAAATATGGCCTTGCATTTTTTGATACAATATGATGCTTTACATTTATGGGTAGTATGGAACCACTACTCTGCATTTATTAGCATTATGAATTCCAACTATACATTTAATGGAAATATGGTACTATGGTTATAAATTTATGGTATCGCACAATTGTGACCTATATTTACTATATTGCATGGCCCACAACTTTAACAGTTATGATTGTGGCATGTACATAAATGATGGATTTGATTGTAAACTTCCAGTTATGATAATATTGGTCTACTCAAATGAATTATGGCATCTATAATTATATTTGATTATCGAATTGTATACATTGCAAAATCAGTGTTGACAAACAAGTGTTTATATAATGATATGAGAGTGTTGAGACTCAAGGTTATATAATACACTTTTTAGTTGATAGTTAACTTGAATTACAATTTTTTTATAATCTTTACTAACATTTATTACAATTTTTGCAGGTTTTACATAACTGGAATGAAATCTTAGTTGTAACTTATCTCATATTTGATTATGGTCCACTTTGATATGATGTAATATGATTATGGTTCCGTTTCATATGTTGTTATATTAGTAATATAACATAAATACAAATTATGGCATGAAATTAATACTAACTTTTATTCTTGAATTGTTTTTTCGCAGATTACTGATTAAGATGGCCCACTTGATGATGATCATGGGTATGTTGAGTATGGTTCGGATTCAAGAGGTGATTGTGAAGAAGATGAGGACAAGGATAATTCTCAGAAGGTTGATGACGTTGATGTTGCTAGTGATAGTCAGTGGCATTGATCCTATTCACTGTATCATGGATTGTTGTTCAAATATTATTATGATATTTATATCATTTTATCTTATATATATATTATTTTGACTTGTATTATATTGACTTGTATAATTTTGACATGTTATTGATCTACTGGTATATTTGATTTCACTTGTTTTAGTTATATATTATGATGATATTATCAATATTATATTGTTAATTTAGATATATTGGAAGTTGTCATTATTATTTTTATGAATATTTATTATGCATGATAATTTTGCTACCTTGGATGGATGTTGTTAATTTTCATTAAATTTATTCATAAATGTTATTATATATTTGAAATGTGATGTCTATTTTATTTTTTAGTTTGACGTTATTTTACGAATTTTGATATATTTCATCTATTTAATTGAAATTACTAAAATATTGTTTCTTAGGATACTAGCATTTTGTTGTTGAATTTATTATTTTTATAATGATGTCCATTACATGATATTGATCTAATATTGGTATATTTGACTTTTACTTGTTTTAATTATAGATGATGATGATGTTGTAAGAATTATCTTATTAATTTATATATACTGGAAGTTGTAGATGTTATTTTATGGAGATTTAATAAGTATGATGATTTTTCTAGTTTGTATGGATGTTGTTTTTGTCCCTAAAATTTACTTATAAATGTTATGCTATAAATTTGAAATGCCATATTTGTTTTTCTATAATTATGTGTTATTTAAGACCTGTGATATATTTGATTTATTTAATTTAAATTAATTAAGTAGAAGCTATAAAGAAAGCAACATGAGGTGATAAAAAGGAATCAAAATGTGGCGTTAAAATCTAAGCAAAAAATTAGCACAAAATGGAATCAATACTAGGTGTTATTTCTAGCACTAAATATGAAGCTAAATTGTTTGTTAAACAGAAAGAAAGAAAAAAAACTCGACATTAAAAATGAAGAAAACCCTAGAACTAAAAGGAAGCAAATCCTGGCACTAAAAGGAAGCAAACCATGATGTTAAAACTGAAGAAAAACCAGGTGCTAAATAGAAATAAAAATTCGGTGCCAAATAATGAGCAAAACCCAACGTCACATACGAAGAAAAAAATGAAGCAATCCTGGAAGCAAAAATGGAATCTATAATGGACGGAATATTGGAAGAAAAAATGAAGCTATAAGGGAAGCAATACCAGAGGAAAAAAAGGAATAAATAATGGAAGCCATATTGGAATCCATATTGGAAGGAATAATTGAAATAAACCTGGCATTAAAAAGGAAGAAAAATCCAGTACATAAATAAAGCAAAACTCAGCACTACAAGAGAAGAAACATCCGACACTAACAAGGAATCTAAAATGGAAGCAACATTGGAAGCCAAACTGGAAGCCCAAATCAGCGCTAAACCCAACACCACACCTAACATTAAATAAACTTGACACTAAACGCAGTGCTAGAGACAGTAAACAAGTCGATTAAAAAATAGGCATAATTAGAAAATATAGCATAACAACAAATTTAGTGCCTAGAGTCACAACCCAAACTAGGAAAAAAAATACACTAAAAATCGATGCAAATGACAGCACTGTTGACTTGTTTTGTTGTAGAGTCTAGCACTAACCTTCCTTTGTCAACTAGCATGGGCAATGTTTGAACTATTTTTGGGCTAAATAGTTGGCAAGGAATCAGATCAGTGAAAGAAATGATAAGGCTTAAAAATTTTCATATCTTAAGACCTTAAAGAATGTAAATGAGGTTCTATAGGGAATGGACGACCTGGACTCACAACAGAGAAGATCAAAGGCCAAAAAACATTTCCTCCAAAGGAAAATCGGTAGTGGAAGTGCGGAAGAGGTAAAAATTTGGTTATAAAAAGTGGTAAACCCGACTTCCGCTTTCCGCAATCCAAGATCCGAAGGCTTGAAACACTTTCGCTAAAAATCAACAACCCAGGAAAAAGCAGGAAGTTAAAAGGTGGAAGCAAAAGGGAGGAGGCAAAAAGGGCCAAAATTTGGTTATAAAAGCTAGTATTTCTGCCATCCTCTTTCCGCTATCTTATAGAAAGAGAGGAAAGGCAGAAAACAGAAAACATAAGAATTTGGTCGTAAAGGTTAGAACTTCCGCCTTCCGTGATCTGCAGGATTGACGATCCAGAAAGATCCCGCACAGATAAACGATGCGGAAAGAAAAAGGTGGAAAGGAAAACATCGAAAAGCGGAAATACAATAGTTTGGATAGAAAAATAGCGGAATCCTGCTTTCTGCTTTCCTCCAGATCGACGGTCCAGAGAGTTTCCGCAAAGATCAACGGTCCGTAAGGGAGCGGAAAGGAAGAAAGCGGAATTATGAAGTTTTGATTATGAAAAGTCAAAATCCCGCCTTCTACTTTCCACAGCCCACATCTTTACCTCATATCAACAGTTGGGAAGGTCCCTGTCTGATATTGAAGGTGTCGAAAAGGGGAACATGTGCACAAGGTAAGAAGACTTCCCGATATGCAAAACTTGGTAGGCCCCGCAGCTTTCAACAACCTAGATCATATTTGATCTCAGATCTATGACGGAGGTTTATTTCGTTGATACAACATGCAAGATGAAATTCGGAAGAGCGCCTACGCAATGAGAAACATGCGCAAATGATGTGTCCCCTCCCCATTGGATATCCCGCTCAAAAACTAGAGATGCAAAGGTCATTTTTTGAAGCGTGATGGTGCATTTTTCAATGGTCAGGATGTAAGCAGCTAAAGATCGGCGGTCCAGAATGATTTCGTTGTGTGGAGATGCAAGGATGAAGAAAACCATTACAGACTGACCGAAGAGGTTCTCACAGTCATTTTTTGTAAGCGAGCCTAAGTCCCTTCTGTCAAAATTCCTAAATTGCTCCACCATGCACGTTCTAGTGTGCTTTCCCAAATTGTTTTTGTGATCATGGCGAATCTTCTAGATAAGCATTTGTTAGGATTTTGATTCCCATGTTGTAACTAATTTTAGCTTTGTTTCGAGGTTGGTATCGAGATCCCATGATACTATAAATATACCCTCAATAGAGAAATACAGGGTTGGAAACTGCGATATTTTGTGTTATGCAATTTGAGAACTATCGTTAATAGAATTGCATAGCCGAATGATGTCCTATTGTTGCAAAGATTCATGTGTATTTCGTAGGTACAGTCTGTTATTTCCCTTCTTATGTACATGTGTTTCTTGTTAAACTTGTCATTGTGTGTTCTTTCATATCTGGAATGAGTGTGTAATAGTTCAAAATTCATATTGTTATGCCCTCGCTTTTTGTTTAGATATTCACCAATATTTCTTACCAAAATTGATGCAGAATTCATCTTCTCGGTGCATTGTATTGATGGACTATCATTGTTTCTTCTTTATCACTAGACCAACAACATTTTGAGTGTAACTGAGTGTTATCTTTCCTTTGTAGGATTTTCCCATGCAAACGTTCTATGATTCATAAAAATTCTTGTGACTCCATAGACCAATGTATGTTTTCCTTGTTTCAACCACAAACCCAATCTGACATTTTTTTTATATATTTGGCCCTGTAAAAAATCAGTGAGAGATCCCTCTCTAGAAAGGCCAGCTTCCTTTCTTAAAGTGATTATGTTGTTACCTTGGGATTTACCTTCTACAACCTAAGTACAATTCTGAGTGCTAACAAATTGGCATCATTGCCGGGGACGAAAATGCAAATCAGCCCTGGGAAAACAACATCTTCTTTTCTCTACAACTTGGTTGAGAAGTCGGTCATAGACACATATTGGTTTTATATTCTTTGATGACTCCACACAGCTTCTGGAAGGAGACTCCACTGGGGAGACTGGCGGCCAGAAGGACCGATATGAGGAGGAGGGTTCAAATCTTCCCTAGGTATGAACGACAGAGTTTTAGATTTGGCTATTGATGGTGAACAATGGTAAAACATCAAGAAGGTCGTGCCTCTTTCACCTAGAGACTCCATCTTCAAATAATCCAGTCTGCTGAAAGTTATATGGAAGCTCCATTGTCAAATGGGTTGCAAATTTTGAGGAGTTGATTCACTTCTTCATCATCAAGATGGGTTCTATAGCTGTAAGGTATGCTCCTATGAATTGTGCTCACATTCATGGTTTTCCAAATTGAACAACTAAGATAGGTTGGCAAACATACCTTCCAAGATTCAAAGATCAAAAGGGTGATGATGTTGCTCTTCATTTGGTTAGATTTCATAAGCATATTTATAAGTTGGGAGTTAAATTGCATGAGGATTCTTTAATGAAAATGTTCATGGCTAGTTTAGAAGGAAATGCAAGGTCATGGTATGAGGGATTTCCAACAGAGAGTTTATATTCCCTTAGAGACTTTCATACAGTATTTCATCAAAATTTTAAAGATCAATATCCTTCTTTACTGCTAGGTCAAGATTGTTGCATGCATGATAAAGGTTTCATTGAAAATTTGCATAACATGTATGGTGAGGAGGATTTTTTGGATGAGGATATTTTAGAAATTTTACATGAATACTCATTTAAAAAAGAAAGAAAAACAAGTTTCCATATTATTCAAGAAAATTCCCAGCAGTTGGTAATGTCTTCCTTGACTGAAATGGACATAAGCCAAAACTCTGATTCAACCAGCTATATTTCTTCCTCTGAAAATGATAATAGTTTGCAGCATTCTTGTCAATATTTGTGTGACCAAGAAAGAAGTGGGGAATATCACTCATATTGTCCCTAATATCGTTTGACTCCTCAAATTTTGTCACAGGAGGAGGATACCCCTATACAATCAGAAATCACCCTTTTGCAACAACAATTTCTTCAGACATAATATGTTTTATAAAGAATTTTATCGGCTTGTTTCAAAATATGTTGGTGGTGGTTTTGAAGAAAAGCTTAGCCCACCTATATATGATGAGCAGGAAGGTGATGTACAGGAGGGGGTTCATATCCTTTTTCTTTATGATGATTGCAATCAGCAGACTAAAAACAACTGTTTTCCATTTAGTTTTTCCTCATTTGAATTTCTAAAACAAATATTAAAAGCCTCTAAGAAAGCACAAAAACTTGAGGATATGACATTTTCATAAATAGATAATGAAAAGGGAAAACAGTCATGCCATCAATCCCATCCTATGGAAGAAACAACAGCTTTCCATGAGATGTCAAATCACAAAGAAGAAGATGAGAAGGGTGAACAACTAGAACTTGCTCTGCATTCCAATCCTTCTTTTCATGAGCAAGAAGATAATCAACCTAGTGATGTACATTAAGAGAGTCATCATAATTGTCCTTATGAAGAGTGTAATCAGCATGTTGAAGTTTCTATTAATGGTGTTTTTAAAGAATATTTCATAATGCCTTATATGATGTTGGATACTTGGAATATGAGGATGGCTACTTGAAAGATGAGGGTCCTAAATGGGATGTCTCTTCATGTTCTTCAAATTCAGAATCTTCATGTAAAGAAGAGTTTATTTCACTTGATTTTATTGAAGATATTCCCAGTGAAATGCATGAAAAGAATCAAGTTTTAAATTATGGCATTTGCAATAAAAGAGTTGATGTCTCATGTGCAAGTTGTCATGAGCATTCCTTGCATGATTCTTTTGAAGAGCATTTTAACACTGCGCAAGTGGAGATAGATTTTGAGAAGCCTTGTCATGAAAGGTACATAACAAAAAAAATTGTAGGTTGTCATGATGCATTGGCAGAATACATGGAGAAGCTTTGTAGTTGCAATGGTTGGTTATGTCTCTACAGTAAAGATCAATCCCTTTATCATAAACTTTTGCCATTAATTTCTTCATTTCTATTTTTTATCAAGCATGAGGAGAAAGTTTGTTTATGGGATCATTTAAAATTGAGAGCACTTCCACAGAGCCGAGTGTAAAGAAAGAAAGTAGGGGTTGAGCAACCAGAAAATGCAAGGTGAAAGTAGAGCCTAAGAATTATGTAAACAAGAAGTTGGATTTTTCCTCACAGAAAGAACTAGAAAACCCTAGCTTGGAGATGACCAAAGAAGATTTGAAGGGTGAGGAAAACAAAGTGTTGACTGGAAGTATGAGAGGGGCTTTGAAACAACTAGTTCTTGAAAGCTCTGATATATAAGAGGTAAAAGATGTATGTAATTTTGTAGGTGGAAAAGGTCAAGCCAAAAACCAGAAAAGAAAACAAGATAATCCTAAACCTTATCCACTCAGAGGGCCGCATACTAGGGAAACTAATAAATTTAGGATTAACTACAAAGCTAGGTTTGATCTTGCTTTAAATGAAAACAAGGTCATTGACCTTGAAACTCCCCCAAAGGAAACCATGAAGAGGCCTAAGAGGAAGAAAGGTAAAATCATGGTTCCAGGTTCTGCACAAGCAAGAAACAGTCCCAAGATAAGCAAAGGAGAAGAAGTAGTCCATACCTAGGAAAATTCGGATGCAGAGGCAAGCTCATCGATAGAAAAAGAGAAGAAAGTCGCTCAATGTTTAGCTAGTTTAGAAGAAACTATTAACTCCATCCCATGTTCACCAAAGACTAAGCTCTTTATTCCTATTGTCTCGAAAGACGCACGAGAGGAGCACTGCTTGGATTTTATTACTAATGAAAAGCCTAAATTAGAAAGTCTAATAGCACAAAATTAAACACCAGAAGTTGTTGTTATGCTCCAGCTTGAAAAACCATGAGCACGGAATTAACCAAAAACTCAAGAAGAAGGTTAAAAAATACAAAGGTATGGTTCAAGGACTCACGTAGGAGAATGAATTGTTAGAGAATAAAACAAACATGTTAGTGAAAAGAGGACCAAGTTGATTATTAGGTTTACTAAATTACGTAGGTTTTCTCGAAAGCTGAGAAAGATAAATGCTAAGTTGCTTAGACAGAAGAAGTACCGGAAGGAGGAATGTCTCCAGCAAAGGGAAAAAAACCTAGAAAGTAATGAAAGGTTGGGAATTCTAACATGTCTTGCAATATACTATGTAGAACCGTGCTCTAGAGGCTAGGTGAAGGCAGGATTAGATTATATAGGTTGCATTGGGGACAGTTCAAGTTTTTACAGTCACATGAAGCAACACTATAGAACTATTTTGTTAGCATTTTAATCATTTATTCCTTAATTTGTATTAAGTCTCAAACTCGAAGTTATTTTGTATATTTTTATTTTGGAAGTCAGACACTTGATAAGTATCATAGATCTAAGTCACTTGTGTTAATCTAGTTTGATGTGTCCCTTAAGAATAGGATCTCAAAATTGTTTATTATCTCGAATAATCTATTTTGGTTGGAAGATAGATTTTTACCAAAATAGGTGATCATCGAACCTATGAAATAGGATCTAGATGGGATTATGTAAGAGTTTATATATTGTAAAACTCAATAAGATGAAGGGGTTTGATTTTTGAAAGCTAGTGAAGGCCTATGACGTTTGTAAGCATATTTTGAATACAATTCTCTATGAATGTTCGAGATCATTTTGATTATGAATTAGTTGTTCCTCTAGTATGTTTGCTGCTGATTTTCTATTTGATTACAGAAATTTCAATGTGTTTCTTAACTAGTTAATTGCAAAACTAATAGCATTTACGTTGTGGATGTCTATTGCATGTCATTTTAAATAAAGTTTTCATTTATCCTTCTTGACTATAACGTTGTTAAATGATGGAATATTATGTGAATATGTGGAAAAGTGTAGCTTACCATTTCATTTGTTTACATCTCAACTAAGTCTTTAAGTTTAGATTAACATCTATTCATAGTCAAAAGTCTTTAAGTTCATAGCTTATTTATGTTATATATGTATTGTTCCAATATCTCACACATGCCATGTTTGGCTTGACATTTATTCAACCACTCAAAGATAAAACCAAATGCTTTCAACCTTTATGTCTAAGTGCCCTAGCTTTTCCTTGTAGCAGTCCAGTATATGTTGGAGACATTTACCACCACACACTCTTTTTGGTCAAATTGGCATAGTTAAACCACTATCCTAAGTATAATTGACATTAATTGACATCAATGGAGCATTAATTGAATTCATCCAGTCACACCCATGCCTACCTAAAATCAAGGAGGCTAACTTAGCCTTCTCCTACAGTCAAGGAGGCTAACTGGAGCACTCCGAGGGTGATCTGAGTGATATTAATGCACCTAATTGCTAACTGGTGGTTACAATCAGTTCAACCAGTCAGTTAAGGTGCCTTCTCTCATTAAATATATTATTTAATGATCTGGAGTCAACAGGGGCACCTCCACCATCTTCTGATGATCAGTTCAGGTTCAGTTAACCTCATCGGGGTTCATTGAAGTCATTGAAGCACTAGCACTTGATGGTTGGCTTGCTATGACATGTGTTTGATCTCTTTCAGTTGAGATTCAGTCATTTATTACACTCCGACTTCAGTTAGGTTTTGGTGAGTCAATTAGGGTTTTGGTCAAGTGGTTAACTGAGTGTGAACCAATGGCTTGCAGTCAGTTAAGCCAGACTCACTCATTGATTTCGAATGACCTCCTTAGGTATTCGAATTCCTCATTGATTCAAGCTATTGCTTGACATTGTTATTGTAACCATTCATTGTTTATTAAATATACAGAGAGGAAACCAATTCCGGTTCTGATTAACACCATTTCTGAGTTATTTGTTGATTATTTCTTGATGAGATTGATTATTTGTTCCTAGATCAATGTGCAAGATTAATAGTATAAACCTTAGGGATAACAACTACCGTATTGGTATCTAGGCCATTCACCTCTCATGAATGTTTGTCGTTCATCTATCGAACCATCTTGATCTCTGGGGCATTTACTTCCCGTGAATTTATGCCACTCATATATAGGACCATCTCGATGCTTAGGCCATTCACTTCTCCTGAATGTCTTCCACTCATATGCTCATCACCTCCCTCTCACTGAGGGAAACATTCTCCATCATGCCAAGCTTATCCCTAAAGTATACAAACTTTGTCTTGGACAAAGGCTTGGTGAGAGTGTTGGTTATCTGGTCATCCATAGATATGTACTAGAGCTTCACTCCTCCTTTCTGCACCATGTCTTTGATAAATTCCTACAAGAAGCTTCTAAATCTGCATTGTTTCACAACTTGCGACATTGGTTGCCTAATACTCTGCTTTTGCTATATTGAGTGCAACAAAATTATGCTTCTTGCTTAACCAATATATCATGGTTAATCTCAAATTGAAGCAACACCTCAAGATGTCATTTCTGTCCACTACACTCCTCTCAATCAGAATTTATATATATATTTTTGGAGCTTCAATTCATCACCTTAGACATCTCTTAGATCATATCCAATTGTACTACGCAATCACCTCAACACATGCTTTGCTACAACCCAATATACATGCCTCAACTCAACCATACATTGGCTCAGGGTGTTCACTGCAAAGCAAATATCTCATCAATGATCTGATCAACTGCGTGTACATCACAAAATCTGAATCTGAAGTGGAATCACTTAGCTTCTTCAAATTGTCATCATAGTGGGATCCACCAAATCTGAATCTGGAGCGAAATCACTCAACTTCTTCAGATTGTCTCCATAGGTTTAGCTATGGACTTGCAGTCCATCATCCCGAATCTCTCAGGATCTCAAATGTGTACTCCCTCTAACTAAGGAAAATCTCATATTGGTTTATGCCACGCCTCTAATCCCGCCTCTAATCCCAAGAGGTAATGCATCAGGCCAAGGTCCCTTATCTCGAACTCAGAAGCCAACTCCCTCTTGCACTCGACATTGAGCTTCTTTATTCCCGCAAAAGAACAAATCATCCATTAGAGGAAATTTCAATTTAAAATGGGCCTTCCAAAAATAATACAAATTCCATGTCATCATGTATTATCCAATCAAAATGCTTTAAAATTCAAAAAGGGAGCACCTCTTAAACAATTTTCTAATATAAATTTGGGGATAGGTATCATAAAAAAACTACTTTTTTTGTTCGTATTTTCGACATATCTCCATGTGTTTTTACTCAAATTTCGATCGGGAGAGCTCGTTGGATGTGGAATTAAATTCCTCATCCAACAAGTACCCACTCGGCGTACTTTTGATGGGCCTCGCTACCCAAAAAACAAGAAATCCCTGAAAAAATGTGATGATGACATCATCATCCCATTTTTCAGGTATTTCTTGTTTTTTGGATAGCGGGACCCATCAAAAGTATGCCGAGTGGGTACTTGTTGGATGCGAAATTTAATTCTGCATCGAACAATCTCTTCCAATCGAAATTTGAGTAAAAACACAGGGATATATGTCGAAAATACGAACAAAAAAATAGTTTTTTCTTTTCTTCCTCCAAAATTAATAAATATTATTTTATTATTTTATTATTTTCCTTAGGAGGTCCATTTTGAGTTGAAATTTCCTATAATGAATCATACAGCACCAAGATCAAATGTTCACCACCAACCACCTTGTAGTAAAGGCTGAAATCCACATCATTCTTGGTGAGGTCCAATCTCATGAAGTCCATGTCTATCTTGACATACCATGTCCTAGGTTTTTGCTTGAGTCCGTACAAAGTTTTCTTTATCATCAACAAGATGTGCTACAGCTACTCAATCTGTGTGGGAGCATACTACTATGTCTACATATGGGCACTCTGCACTCTCTACATATGAGTATCCCACATTGAAGCATCATGTTGCCTTCTGCACTTGTTGATCTTTGTGTATTCATCTTTGTCATCTCCATCAAGTGGGTTCACTGAGACAAACCTCCTGCTCTTTCAAAAACACTGAACACTATCCATGACTTCGTCTCAATCTACAAACTGGATGTCCTTCATGAGTCATCTATAATGTTGATCAGAGGTGCATGTTTGATCTTGTATACCGTCTTGAATGTCATCATTGACTTACCTTCTGATCTCAAAATTATCTCCCTAAAAGTATCACTAGGAGTTGCATTCATTCTTGCATCTTGCAAGGTATCACAAAACTATGATGGCCTCTTCCAGATCATGCATCATCTTTCGGTAGATCCATTAGTTATGTTGGCTCTATTGTCTTGTCCTGGTAGTGAAAGCAATGATAGTTGTACTAGAGGGATACTCATCCTTCAAAGCTTCCTGGTCCTCACTATCAAACTCCATGTGAAACCTTTTAGATCTAAAGGATACTGTCTTCGTCTTATTCTTCCTTGGCACATGAGTGTATATCGAATAACCAAGGATTCTTTCTGACTTCACTCCCGTGAATGCTTCCTCAAGAGTCTTATCCCCCAATATCTAGTGAGGACACTTGATTTGAGCATAATTTTTCTATTGGATATATCACAGACCATCGTTTTCACATTCTTTACAATGGACCTATTCGGTAGGACATGGCACAAATGTCCACAAGGGTTAATTAGTGCTAAATCAAATAGTTATGTTATTTATTAATAAAATAACAATTCAATTTAAATAACATTTATTGCACAAAACATTAAATACTCATCTTTGCTTGTTTTGGTGACTCCCTCTTAATCTCTACATCCTTGCAGAAATCACCGAAATTCCTAGAAGAGTATCCTTCTCCATCACCTAATATGAAGGCTTGGTATTCTTCTTTCTTCTTGCAACTTACAAAAGTATTCATCTTAAGTCTTCATCCTTTTGGAGAGAATCATACATAGTACAAGGAGACATCCAAGGATGCCACTGTCATCAGTCTTCAAGTATTTGAATGTACTAGGTCCAAGATTCTCTTTGGACCTATTTTATTGTATGGAAAGGTTTCTTTTGGCATTCTTGCCAAGTATACAACTTCTACAAAACACCTTCACGTTGAAGGATGCCACTGTCATCAGTGTTCAAGTATTTGAATGTACTAGGTCCAAGATTCTCTTTGGACCTATTTTATTGTATGGAAAGATTTCTTTTGGCATTCTTGCCAAGTATACAACTTCTACAAAACACCTTCACGTTGAAGTTATAACGTACTTAGAAGTACTATTTCTGAAGTTTATTTGTAGTCTTCATCAAATATATCTTCTTGTTTTCCTCCAAGGTAGAAGTTCTTCACTTGTTGAAGCATCTTACTTTCTTTTCTTTTGAGGGCACTTGCGATCATAGTAACCAAATGAATGACAATTGTAACATTTGACCTTAGAAGTATCTTTCTCACCATCCAACCTGTCTTCTTCTTCTAATACTCGACACCATCTTGACAGAATTCTGAAATCTGAACTAGAAACCCAAATACCAACAAAAATTAGGTCAAAATTGAAATTTGACATAACTGAAATTTGGCTCCACAAAAAGATGCACGCCTTACTTTTTTGGACCTTCTTTTTCGGCCCTATTTTTTTGGACCTGCTTTTCATCCCTATTTTTCCAGCCGTATTTTTTTGTCCTATTTTTGTCCCTACTTTTTCAGTCCTATTTTTCGGACCCTAATTTTTCAGTTCTACTTTTTCGGATCCTAATTGTTTTGGCCTACTTTTCGAACCCTAATTTTCCATGCTTGTATTTTTGGACCCTAATTATTTGGACCTAATTTTTATGAGCCCTACTTTTTTCGGGCCCCATGGTTAAATGTGCCCTACTAAGGCGAGTTCCAGAATACTAATTTTAAGTCCAATATGTGGTAAGAAGTGTCCAAACTTGGAAGCCCATGTTTCCATATTAGTGCAAAAACAATCACTGGCAATGGAATTTATTCAGTATTGCTCTAATACCATGTTGAATTTTAATCCAATTTTCAATCCTTGATAATTATGTTCTAATGATTATCATCCAACTTTTATCGTTGCATATATCAACATTCATTTGCAGCGGAAAATAAAACAAGGATCATGCAAAGACAACCATGCACAAGAGACACAAAGATTTTACCTTGAGAAACCCAAATGGGAGAAAACCCAACAAACATTTCTCAAAAGAAATCAATCCAATTTAAGTACAATGCCAATCATGAAGTTGAACCCTACCACAAAATGAGGTTCCCCTCCTTCACAAGAAACCCTAACAAGGGTAGATAATCTTCCAAGACAAATAAGAGAATAAGAGAACCTCGCAATTATGCTTCTTTCCTTTGCTAGGCCTTCCTTGGATGTGCACACTTGTGGAGAGAACAAGATGTGTTGTGTGAATGTGTCAAATGAAGTGTGAGAACACTTCTATTTATATTCTTCAGTTGACCTAATTTTTACTCTCGAGGTCAACTTGTACTTTTGTCTTCTAGGTCCAATTTCCCCCTTTTTACTGGGGTAGTTGTGTTATTTCTTTCATTCAACTTTCTTTAGGACTTCTTGGGAATTCTTCAATGGATCATCTTGACTTCTTGGTTATTTCTTCATCATAAAAAAATTATCCTCGTTGATGTTACATTTCTCCGTCACATTCATGTATATTCACAACATAGATACATAATGTTGATTTGACCCACACTAAGAAGTCTCGGTCATTTCTTAATGCTCATGTCAAATTCAACATTAGGCTAGACTTGTAGATTTCACAAGGGGATGAAAGCCCCGATTAAAATAAACAAGTTAAACACTCTAGTATAGAATAGATCACTCTGTTACGGTAGTAGGAAATATAAGAGCATCTTGGGGTCCATTCTTCATACCATATGACTAAGAGAGTCTCAACCCCTACCTGAGCCATTCACCTCTAGAATTTGAATGCATCATTCATTCTAGCCAAATCTGCATGGCCTCACTAGCCAAATTTGCATGGTTATCCCTGAGTGAATGTCTTCCCAATGCTACACCTATAGAAACATCAACAAATTAGTCAAACAAAGGAACGAAAACGACAAAGGAACGACAAAGGTAAAGGACCCAACAAGATTAAGGCAAAGATTGAGTCATCCTCACAAGTAGGGGAGGAAATTAAGAAAACAAGTGCCTCATATGCCATATGCACAACCAATATGCATCACAATGTCTAGAGAAAAAAAGTAAAGGGAAGCAACAACAACATCATGTAGCAGTCGCAACTGAAACTTAGAAGAACGAGTTTGCCTCCAAGTTCAAGAATGATTTCTCAATAGTATATTTCCTTTCTTCCAAAACAATTATGAAGAACACTTGGTATGTGGATAGTGGAGCATCTAGGCATATGACAACAACTAAGTAGTTATTTTTCAAATCTAAAGGAGTACATCTCAAGAATTCAAGTCAAGCTTGGTGATGATGCCAAGTATACAGTGGTAGGAGTAGGTACCATTCATTTCCAACTTCAATCATATAACTCTTTAGACTTTGATGATGTGTTGTTTGTTCAAAGTCTCAAGAAGAATTTGCTTTCAATTTCAGTCACAAAAGATAAGGGCTATGCAGTAGACTTCAAGAATCAATAAGTCCTTGTAAGAATGAAGGAATCTAACCAAGGATCAACTTAGGTGATCAAGGTTAAGGAAGGCAACTTATACAGGTTACAAGGTGAACTATTCAAGGCCTACTTCATAACACATATAACTTATGTGAGTTATGGCACAAGAGGATGGTTCACGTACAACATGGTGTGTTTCCTATATTCAAAGAGATAGTCACATGTCTTCCAGAGTTCAACATTGAACAACAAGGTGTATGCATAGGGTGTGCACTTCGCAAACATGCCAAGGTTACTGTTCCCAAGCAGTGAACACATGTCTAAGGAAATTTTATACCTACTGCATCCATATATGTGGACCATTGTCAATAGCATTAATCACAGGAACCGTGTATTTTGTTTCCTTCATTGATGACTTCTCTTCCAAAATTGGGATCTACTTTCTAAAGAGAAAGGATGAGAACTTTAGCAAGTTTCAAGTGTTAAAAGCTTTAGCGAAGAACCAAACAAGGAAGAAGATCAAAGTTTTGAGATCAGACAATAAGGATCAATATACTTTCATTGATTTCGAGGATGTCTGCAAGGATGTAAGAATAAAGAGGGAGCTCACTATTCCATACAACCACAACATAATGGGGTTGCAGAGCGGAAGAGTTGACCCATCATAGGGGATGCTAAGGGCATGTTACATGACAAGGAATGTTGATGTTTCTATGGGATAAAGCATGCACTACAACAGTCTACATCCAAAACAGGTTTCCTCAAAGAAATTTGGAGAACAAGTCACCAAAGTACGCATTCATCGATGCGAAGCCAAAGGTGAATCATTTATGCATCTTTGGTTGTCCAATTTATATCCATATACCACTCGAGAAGATGACCAAGTTGGAGCCCTTTGGCAATAATGGCTTGTTTGTTAGTTACAGTGAAATTTCAAAGGCTTATAAGATCTATATTCAAGCGAGAGAAAGACATTAGTAAGCTAGGATGTAAAAATTGAGGAAGACTTTTCATCCAAGAAGTCTCATAAACCCATTCCAATGATTGAGGATGAACAATAGAAAGCTCCAAAGGTTGAGTCAAGATCACCAATGACTTCTAATTTAGGGTAACAACCTTTAGGTGTAGAGGATGAACCAACAACTCCTACCGGTTCTATTAGGAGACCTTGATGGTTCATGCAGACATTGAGGGATGCTCAGGAACATGTTGAGGCTCCTAGAAGTTCATTAAGGGGGAGCAAATCTCTGAAGAGGTTTCCAAAGTACATGGTCTTGGTAAGAAACACATAGATTCTGAACCTTCTAGTTTTCAAGAGGTGGTGGACCAGCAAGTTTGGAGGGATGCCATGGTGGACTACACCTCCATCATGAATAATGATGTATGGGATATTGTGCCTAAACCAAAGGGGAAATCAGTAGGGACTTCCACATGTCTCTACAAGATCAAGCATGTAGCAAATGAAAGCATAGAGAAGTACAATGTGAAGCTTGTAGCAAGAGGGTTCTCCCAAAAAGTGGGAGTGGAATATGAGGAGATTTCTTCTCCAGCCGCTAGGTACACTTTCATTAAAGTAGTGATGTCTTTAGTCTCCATTATGGGATGGAGGATACAGTAGATGGGTGTGAAGACAACTTTCCTCAATGGGATAGTTGAGGAAGAAGTGTACATATAGCAACCTCAGAACTTTGAAATCAATGAGAATGAGTCCCATGTGTGCAAGTTGAAAAAGGTCTTGTATAGACTCAAGCAGGTACCACAAGCATGGTATTCCAAGATCGATGGATACTTGCAGAGTATGGTCTTCGGCAAAAGTGAAGCATAACCCAACTTATATTTCATATTTGTTAAGGAAGATCTGCTTATTTTGGTAATGTATGTAAATGAGTTGTTTCTTACAAGATCATAGAAGATCATCACCAGGTGCAAGGTAGATATGACAACTAAGTTCAAGATGATAGACATTGGCATGATGCATTATTTCTTGGGGTTGGAGATTTGGTAGAGACCAAGGAAATTTTCCTTGGGAAGGGTAAGCATGCATCAAGATCTTGAAGAGATTTTGGATGGATGACCGCAATCATGTAGCCACACCCATGATCACTAATATGAAAAAGGTAACAACTTTCGATTCAAATTCGCTCGACCCCACATTGTACAAGCAAGTGATAGGTTCTTTGATGTATTTGGTCAACACTAGGCCAAATATATTTTTTGTTGTGACAACCTTGAATCAATTCATGGTAAAGTCGAGGAAGGAGCATTGGGTGGCAAAAAAACATGTGCTCAGATACTCGAGGGGAGTAGTGGAGTATGGATTGAGATATCTAGGAGATAGTGAAGTGAAGTTGCAAGGATATATAAACTTAGATTGGACAAGCAGTACATCAAACAAGAAGAGCACCTCAGGGTGTTGCTTTAGCTTGGAATCATCAATGATATCCTAGTTAAATCAAAAGTAAACTTTCATGGCACTTAGTTCAGCAAATTCAACGTATATGGCAGTTAGTACATCAAGTTGTGAGCCCAATTGACTTCGCAAGTTTATTTGATCAAAAAGGATCCTTCCATGATTTACTTTGATAATCAAAGTTGTATCAAACTCTCTAAGAATCTAGTTTTTCATGACGGGTCCAAGCACATTGAGATCAAATATGACTTCATCCAATACATAATTCAAAAGGGAACAGTAAAGCTCCATATGTTCCCCCAGGTTAGCAAGTCATTGATATTCTGACCAAGCCCTTGGCAAAAGGAAAGCTTGAAGCATTCCTTTACAAACTCGTATTGGTATAGAGTTCCCTCCTCGCTAAGAGGGAGTGTTGAAAATGGTAGCTCAGGCAAGAACTTCTACACAAGTTTAGTGTCAAACATGTCGAAAGTCATTCAAGTTAATTTTATTTTGTAATTCATCTTAGTAATAAAGTGGAAGTCTTATATTTAGCTATTGAGTTTACTAAAGTGTATTTTTAATACATTAGTGATTTAGACTAATCTCAATCGTACACCTCACTAAGAGATTAGGGTTTCTATAGATTAAGGGTTTAGCGCAAGTATAAAGGAAAGTCAAGGTAGAGGATTAAGACAAATTCATTATCCACTGAAAGACAATTTGGTCAGACAGATTTAGAGCGTCAGAGAAGAGCTACTTCAACAACCAAGCAGAGATCAATACGTAGGTACATAACAGGGCAGTTTCCATACAGTCGTGTGGATCCATGCAGAAAGATTTCGTAAAGTCGTACAAATAGGTCCATACAGGGGTATGGATAAGTCGTACAACAAGCAACTACCTGCAGATTATTTTTATCGATTTTGGCAAGCAATTTTCCTCAATAAGTGTGAAAATTATTTCATCTTTAGTGTACTGTACATTTGTTAGCTTGATAGTATGTGGAGCTTTCTTTGCCAACTTTGAATTATTAAAGAACGGCTTATTCGAAGGAGTAAATTATTTGTGTATTGTGTTTTGCTTCCACTATGTACTTTCCAAGTATATGTGTGACTACTGCTATGTGAAAGAATTTAATTTTTGTAATTAGATAAAAGTTTTGGTTTAGTTGAAAACATAAGGACAATAGTCACCTAGGGTTAGGAAACTCAACACAGGCATTAAAGGGGAATGATACATGGCAACTTTTATTTAATCATTGGACTCAAGATGCTCAAAACATTCATGGTATCAAAGGGCCCCTTTCAACCCTATGACATAATTGGTAATGCTAAAGCCTTCATGCATTCAATATCAGCTTTGCTTAAAGGGTGTGGGTTGCATGCCAAATAGTGTCTAGCTATCTCAAATGGCAATTTGACGCGCCAGAAGATGTCTGAGATCTAGCGTCAAGGCATATCTAGACATTTGAGTCTCCAAGAAATCAGCTTCGTCTCTGATCTTTGTTTCTTGGTAAACTATTGGCTAGAAGAGGGCTTTTCTATGTGATAGATTTTTGGAATCATGAGCACGAGGCATGACCTTAACCAATCTGAACAGTTAAATCAATCGACAAACCTGCTTATGGAGACAAATGTAGGATGATTCCTGAAAACTTTTTTAAAATGCAACTACATGAATCAGGCCCTTCGACTGAAGATGCAGAAGTGGGAAGCCCTTCTACAATTATGTGGAAAAGGGTATTCATGACCTTGTGGGAAGCCCTTCTACAATTATGTGGAAAAGGGCGTTCATGACCTTGTATGAGTCATGAGTCATGACACACCTGTAGGCTTGTTTCATGATTGAACAGAATGTCAAGGTGAGAGATCCTAAAGCACATTTGGCAAGGCAGTGGCAGTGTATTTGGAAATCCGAATCTTCCTTCAAGCACAAAGTATGGGGGTGGCTTATGCTCCACCTAGGTTTGGTTGTCCAGACCAGGTTCAAAAAGTTGGTGTTACAAACACTATATGCACACTATTCAGATGAAATGGCTGAACATCTTCTAGAGATGCCCATCTGCAAAGACTTTTTAGGCATGGTTTCAAGTTGAATTATTTTTCACTAGCCCACTTTCTTGGAAATGTCCTATGCTTGGAAATACTAGGATGATTGGGAATGCTGCAAATTTTTATGGTGCTCAGTTTCGTTATCCTCTATTGGCTTCTTGTGGAAATCCACATGTCATGGTACTTTTCTTGAAGAACCCCCACCCTAATCACTTAGGGAATTTGACTCTTAAAGCAAGAAATGGATTTGCTTGTAAAAGCCAATTTCAGTTTTACCAGTAAGGATATTGACTGCCCACCTACTGAGGAACAGGCTCATATGTAGAATTTCTGGCCGTTTTAGAACAGGAATTTCCTGGCAATCCTATTGTTTGGTTGATGTAACTGTTTGTTCCATTATGTAACTCTCTATTTCATTAAGTAATATACTCTGCAATTTTTTAAAATGGGACTGAACTTAGAAGCATTTGATTCACAGAACTAAGATTTTTTTGTACATGGTGAAACATCAACTCCTCTTCATAGAATATCATCTAATCCATAACACTGCCTGTTGTTTACAGAAAAATGGTCATTCTGTATTTGCACCATGCCTTCACTAAAGCATGGATAGACTTATGTAGTTTGAACCTGACAAAAAAAAATATGAAATAAGCTCTCAATTAGTTGTCAATTAAGAAAAATTGCCTAATGAAGAATCTGCCACTAAACTTTGCCTCGTTTTCCATTTCCTTTCTCTCTCTTGCTCCAGAACAAATCTCTATTAGTTTTACAAGCATGAATAATATAGTGTGCATTACATAGTGCCTCTCTTAGACTTCTAAATGGGCATAGAAAGAAATTCTGTTGATTGCATCCATTTATGACTTAAAACAACCTGCACATTAGAGCCATGGAAAATATAAGCTAGCATTTGCATCAAGGAAATCACCAAGCCTGTGAAAATTTATAAATGTATGAAAGAGCAAAAAGTTGTCTAATTGCCAAATAACCCTTAACTTTAGTATACTTACTATAGGTGTACTTTTAAAATGTTTACAGTATCTTCCTATTGAGCAGCAGCCATGGCATCTTCAATTTTTCTTATGATAAAACCAAGGCTACTGCTCTTTTCTAAAGCTTTAACAGCAGCTCTATGCGCACTTTTGTGGTCTTTAAGAAGAATATATGATTGCTGAACCGCCCAGCGTGCCTGGTTTGACATCTGCCATTGACAAACTATTATTCTTCTATGCAAAAAAATAGAAAATGTTCTTGTACAAAACCTTGTTGATTAGCCAGAAGTAAGATGAAACCTGTGAAAGAGACCACGGAGGTCGAAGAAGAGAAACAACAGCCTTGAATAAATTCTCGTCACTTTCACCACCTTGTGCCTCCCCATAAACAAGTGCTTCAGCTGCAATCCCTGCAAAAAGTACCATACAGTACCTGGACATTCAACAGATTCGCTCTTATCTTGTCTGAGAGTAACAGGAGAATAATGGCAGGCAATATTTAGGAAAGAGTTTCCTAACGTAAGCTGGAAATGAGCGGCTAATTATTATAAAGGTCATGAACCTTGTTTGAAATTACAGCAATAATATATAATCAACAGAAGCAGTAATATTGAAATACTCAACAAGACTTTAAAATTGCAATTGAGCAAAATAGCCAATATTTAGGGCAAGAGACAACCTGTCAAAAGATGCACTACTTAGTTGACCCTGGGATAGTTCAGATTCCAGTGTTTCATCCCAAAATTGGGTACCTGCCTGCAACACATATATACTTCAATGAATCAATTTCTAGATTTGAAAATAAATTCATTAAAGGCACTATGTGCATACTGAAACTTCTAAATAATGAAAAGAAGAACATAACAGTATTGCTTAGCCATAAAGAAATTGTAGCAAAAGCAATCGCAATATTTTGACATACTGATCAACAAGTGAAAAAAGTAGCCACGTAATAGAAAAATAAACTACTTTTAATATTTACCAATATCTACAAAGTGATCAAAAATAGCAGGACCATCTTTGAAAGTCGAATGGAATCCCAACATCTTTTCTCTTATACCCCACCAAATTGATATAAAGTCAAAAGTACTGCATGAATCAACCAGCAAATGGCTAACAAGAGCCTAGAAAAGGCCACTATCATTGAGAATCAAGATAGCATGTTTTTTGATAAATGTTATCGTGAAACAAAGAGAACCTGCTCAGCGTCCGACATTGTCTTCAAACACGAGGCATGCTTGTCAAAATTAGCATAAGCAAATAAGACATGGGAGAGATCACCATAAGATAGCACAAATGAATCAATGTCAAATGATTTCTCATGGTCAAAGAGTGGTGTATTTTTCCTGTAAAAATACTTCTTATAGTCACATAAATATATTTAATGCCAGGTGGGTGTCCTTGCAAACAATGGTGTATTTATCAATTACAAAGGAGTTGTTGGGCAACAGTCATGAATTCTGTACGATAGATCAATTATTTCCTGTTCATTGATCTAAGTAATGTCTGGTGTGGGAATGTTTCATCAATGGCATGCACCAAGACTCTGCATGCATCTAGTTGTCAGACATTTGTGCATCAAGTAAAGCAGTCTCATTCTATAGAGTGTTGCCTCGTTTCTCCCAATCTAGTTGGTCAACAGATTTAGATGATTTTCCCCGTTCCATATAAACCTTCCACCCCCACACTACACACAGTTTCTGTCCTCAAACTTCTGGGTATGATGCAGTCTGCAAAAACACTATAGACAAACCAAACATATCTTCACCTATAGACCCATAAAAGGCGAACTAGCCCAAAATGTTTACACAGCATATTCAAGAATTCGAAATGCAAGTACCTCTACAAATGGAATAAGATTCCTCAGAAACTTAGCATCAACCCTAAATCCTTTTGGGGAATATTCTTACCAAAAAAGTCCACTTGCACCATTGCTGATCCTAAAAATCAGTTTAACTGTGCCACCTCAATGTATGATGTCCACAACCAACCACCTGTCGTCGTCAATCCCAATCCTAGTAGTTGTCATTTCATTACAGGTCACATGAATATGTCAGCCATCTTCAAACTCCAATCTAATAAAGCCCAAGATATAGAAAGCTTGAATGCTGAAATCCTTAAACATGGCTCCACTGCCTTAGCTGTTCATTAAAATTATCATGAAACATTCAACTACAGTCTCTTTGACTTTCCCGCTTCTCAACCTCTCATATAATCCATCCCATTTACAAATCTAGAAATTAGAATGAACCAAATAGTTCTCAGACTATCATGATTGAGCAGAGTCAGATCAAATTCTTTGCCATTAGATTAGATGACTTCATCTATAAACGGCCAAATGGATAGAGAGAAGTAAGTTGCAGGCTAAAGGTCAATTAAGTTTTAAAAGGAGTCACCGCACTTGTGACCATATGTCTACTCTTCAAACCATCTTTGAGGAAGCAAAAGCAAATTAATGCAAGCTGTATTGTTGCTGTGTTCCCGCAAAATAGGCACGTACTACTTGAAAGGGTTAAGGTATTCAGGCTCCTAGTTTTGGTGATTTCTTTGTTTATGAGTCTGACTCCCTTTGAGATGATTATTGGAAGGTTCCACACCAATATAGTCAACACGGGTGGCATACACAAAACCATAGGAGTCAAGCAAGGGTGTTCATTCTCACCCACACTCTTTGGATTTTATATCGATGAACTAGAAGATCTAAGCATGTAGGTTTTCACAGTAGACATTCATTATGACTATTTTTCTGGAAATTTGCTGTGTATCAGTTTAGAACTCCCAACGTTTCAAGTGGGCGCTCCACTCATCAGTAGGAAATCATGATGAAGTTGCAATAAGATGAAAAGAATATAAGGCTGAATATATGGCAAATGGTGTAGTGGCAGTTCTAATTCCTCCACCTAAACCCTAACAACTATTACCTCATTTCCTATATATTCATCCTCACTATACTCTTTTCATCTTATCGCAGCTTTATCATGATCCCCTGATGATGAGTGGAGTGTCCACTCAAAACATTTGGAGTTATAAACTCATACACAGTAAAATTCCAGAAAAATAGTCATAATGAACTAGAAGATCTTATTTCAAAAATACATGGGGGATACAAGTGTTTGCCTTCTTCATAGGTATTACAATGGGATTATGATGTTTGCAATTAACATTGTTATTCTATTCCACAGAGTTACAAATATCCAAAAATGTTCGAGATATTGAGCCCATTATGTTATAACCATATCCTTCAGGTCAACCTTGTAAAGACAAAGATTATGGCATTCAACATGTCTAAGAAAGAGACATCTAATGCCATTCTTATCTATAAAAAGTAGGCAGTGGAAATGGTGATTTAACATGCATTAGCCAGGATGTGTGGGAAGAACCAATGACGTGTGGGGAGAAGCCAGTACGACTTTGTTGTTTGCGAATAACAATGTCAGTCTATTCCACATAGTTCAAGAATCCAAAAGAACTGGACACTTTGAGCTCATTCTATGATAACCATGGATGTGCAGCTTCAAATCACTCTATCCTACGTGTTGTTCCCCAGGTTGTATAGCTACACCCTTGTTTGGTGTTTGTGTTGGACACCCCCACAACTCTGATCTACCCACATTTTCTCGTGAAGAACCACACTTGTCAAATCCAGACATATTCCCAGTACCTCACGGTAATATTTGGAATTCCATTTCCCTCTAATTCATTCATCATTTAATAAATTTAAAACTGACCAAGAACAATTGCAAAACATTTCCCTTTACAACAACACTCCATTTTGACTCCATTTTGGCACTAGTCTACAATTTGCAAGCAATCATATTTTTTGTAAATTTTTCAGCATACTCCCAACCCGGTTTCAACCACCATTTTCATCATAGTTTAATGCCCAACCCAATTTACTCTCAGCTGCAAATTAAGTCATTTCACATAAACAATTTATGACTGAAACACGAAGAATTTTACTACTTTTAATGAGCAGCAATTAAAAAACACAGTCACACATAAAATATCAGACTCAGAATTTTTTGGTCAAATGACCCAGGCAAAACCCCAACCTTTGGAGAAAACCTGTTCTAGAGAGAGAAATTTTATTTTCTACAATAAAATGAAAGTACAGCAAAAACAGAGATAAACTTATCTCAACCACAGTGTTCAGCAAATTGACTGAATTCAGAAATTTTACGGGCAAAATTTCTGCCAACTCGCTACCTCGAAAACCATGTCAAACTGACTGTACGAATTGCCTCGATTTTTTGTGCCCACTATACGGGATGCCTCAATTTCCGTTCTCACTTTACGGAATGTACGGACTTCCATGCCTAGAAAATATTAATTAAAAAAACTTCTCGAAAAAATGTGCCCAAAAAAACTACCTCAAAAAACGTGCCCAAAATTTTCCTCAAAAACCATGTTGTACAGAAATGTACTTTTTGCTGATGTACGGTCTTGGGAAACGTGTCCTCTGCTCTTCTCTCTCAACCTACATTTTTTCTTGCTCTCCAACTCTCATGAAAAACAGAATGAAATTCGAATGCCTTCCCTTGCCTTTTTGGTGTCTAAATGAGGAAGCTGAATAGTCATCTAATCCAAGGGCCCAAAATGAATTAGATGGATAGATGAGATTAAATGCACTTTTAATTCTCTCCAAAATTAATTTAACCCACCTCACTTAAATTTATCAAAAAGTCACTTTATTCTCTAAAGTGAAAATTAAAACTCATCTCAAGTTATTAATTGCAAGGGCCCCTTTAATTTTCCCCTATTAATTACTTAGGAAAAAGTCACGAGGGGAACACTTTTAGTCTTTTATAAGTGAATCTATGTGTTGAATAAAATGTTTTATTAATTATATGTTGTTGGCTTAAACTATACTTTGCAATACTTGTTCTGTAAATCACTTTCAAACTCCTAAGTAGCTTCGCGTCCGTAACTAAGAACTAATAAAGCCTTGGTAACTTTTCTTAGGGTCTACCCCCCTTGCCTTCATTAGGAGTTAGCCTAAACAGAGGAATCAAGATCAGGCGACAACACTTGACTCGAGACTTGCCCCCAAGGACACATCCAGTGGCTTGAATACTTATGCCACGTTAACCCGAGGTGCATATCCGGCAGCAATAGGTTTAATATTCTAATTTGTCATTAACTTTATAACTCAAAGTTCCCCCTTCTAATATGAGACTCTCAACATATTCTTATGCAAGTCTCACACATCCCAAAGCATCCACCTAAGAAAGCTTTCTACGCTAGCGCCCCCTTTTTTTTGAGTCTATCTTTGCCCTTAGATCTCCCTAAACTTATCCTATCCCTTAAATCACCAAACGCTCTACTTAGTCATGCAAAACGTCCCTCCTAAATCCCACACATGTGAGTCGATCCCTCTATTCCCTAACACTGTGGCCCTCTTCCTCACTTTAACCTTGGTTTGGACCTTCCCCTAGCTTTTGGGAGGTGGTTGGGCGCCTTAGAATCCTCCTCTGGCCCACATGTGCTAAGAAAAGGCTAGAAGCTTCCTCCAAACCTCAAATCATCCCACTTTCTTTAACCATTTGTCTGTTCCTTAGAAAATCGTTTGGCCTCCTTGAGCTAACGCACTCTCCTTTTGGCTTCTTTCAACCACCTCAAGGTATTTTTATTATTATTTGTCATGTCAAGGGATTTGTTAGGGTTTTAAGTCTTTTAGTTAGGACTTTGACTCTTTTAGAAAGATAAAATTAATTTTTTAATGGGAAGAGGTTGAACTACAAAAGCTATAGAAGGAAAACTCCTCCCTCATTTAATTTGTGAGTTGTTGGTGCTACAAGAGAGCTACCTTTGTACAAGATATTCTATAATAATAAAAAACTGGCTTTGGAGGTCATATATTAGAGCTTCTCATGGTTGATGGTATTTTCTTGTTCATGGTTCTTCTATTAGAGGTAACATTGTGCTAGCATTGTTTTTATTTCCCTTGAGCTTATTAGGGGCAATATTGTACAAAGGGGTCAGATCTATGGTAAGGTTTTATTCTAGATTCTATTAAAGTTCTTGCATAGATGGTGGTTTTTCATTGTAGGGTTCTTAATTTGAATGTTGCAATTCTAACCCCTTCTAGTATAGGGTTTCACTCAAGCAAGAAGTAGAGGAGCCTATTCTCCATTTATAATTTACATTTTGCAGCTTCTAATATATCTATGAAGTGTTGGAGGCCTTGAGCACTTATTCTTCCTAGGTGATTTTTGTGGAACAAGCCCATCGGAGAATTACTTAGTTGACTCCATAGCCCCAAAAGAAAGGCAAGGCATTTGTCTCTCTTATTTATCTTGCAACCATCCATAATAAACAAAATTAAACCTCTTCCCTTTCTTGTTTTGTTTAGTGAAATATAACCCTTGAGAAAAAAAAATTAAAAAAAATATATTTCACTTAGATCCAAAGGTTAATCTTGAATATCTTGAATAGATTTTTTATTTCTAAATTTTCTCTTCATTGAAAAATTATTAAAATTCTGAAATTTGCCACTTGTTCCTTGGTAATAGCTTAGATAATTTTTATTTTGGGAAATTAGCGTAAAATAAAAATCTGGAAATTATTGTTATTGTTTACTTTCTATTTTCAGATTTATTTTTCATAAAAAAATTAAAATTATGATTCATTGAAAATCATTTAGATTCAGAAATTTGGTATTTATCTCATGATCAGACAAGTTTACTAATTTTTCCTGAGGTATTACTGCGATTTTTGCAATCTAAAATTTTCTTAAAAAATAGGAAAATTTACATATTTTAGTAATTTTGGAAAACTCATTGATTGATCTTAATTTTGATAGAATTACTTTGCTGTAAATTTCTGCAATTCTCCCACAATACATAACTCATAAATTTGCAGCAACTAGTTGGAAAAAAATCACACAAGTTCAAGTGTTATTTTTAGTATTTTTCCTAGCTTCTTTAGTTCTAGAATTTTTTGCATTTCTACATTTGTTGAGTAATTTCCAGAATTGGTTTTGTTGTTTATGTTAAATAAATTAATCAGAAGACACAAGAAGAAAATTTTCACTAAAACTAATAATCTAAGAGTTATTGAATTTGTCTTGGCATTTGGATTCATTTGACACAACTGGTTAATGTTATTTTTGCTAGGTCAATGGTTATTATGCCTAATCAATAAGGCATAATTGATTTAGTTGGATAATTTACTATTATTTTCGCTAAGTCAATGGTTATTGTGCCTAATTGATAAGACATAACTGATTTAGTTGGATAATTAAGACACAATGCGAAATCGTATTGATAAATGTTATCTCTTAAATTGTGGATTTGGTAAATTATCTTGTTTATATTGCTTATTATTCATAATGAATATCTTGAGAAGCATTGCTATTGAGTTTACCATTACTATTAAATATTATAAATAAAATCATTGGCTAAGTTTGAACATCTATTGTTAATGATCACTCTTACATGTTTTTTAAGCTTTCTCTAAGTACATGAGCTAAATTTTCATTCTATATTGTGCTTAGCCTAGTCTAGATTAACTCTAATATTGTCATATCTTTTGTCTAGACTTAAATAAATAATCAATTAAATAAATAATCAATTAAATTGAGATAACCCCTAGGCTTAGGTTTAAAGACAAAGCCTAAAGCAAGGCTGTGAGTTGAGGTGACAGTGATGAGCAACCTTCGTCACCACCTAGGTTGTGCTAGTGGGTTGGGATTTTTTCGCTTACATACAAATAGGGCACTAACATACCCTCCATGGGAGATAATCCACACTTATGGATCTACCCAACTTCCAACCACGTCATAGCATATTTAACAAGTGGTTCATTTCTCATGCGTGATTCAAGGCATAATGAGTTAACCAAAATTTGAGGTATGTGCATAAGTAACCACCTTAACCAAGCCAAACTACTCCTATAGACCTCCAAGAAGTGTGCAAGTAGACCTCCAAGAAGTGGAGGAATTAGTTACTAGTCACTTAAACTTTACAAGGTGTGCAAGGTGTTAAGAAGCTCATTCAAAAATGCACGTAGACACCCTGGAGGAGTGCACTAGCAAAATCCCTAGGAAAATGTGCTAATGGATGAATGATTGTGAATGCATGTAGTGACATGGATAAAAACCATAGGGCACATGCAAGCCCAACCAAATAATGTGCAAGCCCAACCACCTTCCTATCACATATGCCAATGATGGGATAAGTTAAAAGAATAAATCAATATGTGTGAACAAGGATAATATTAGGTCCCAATATGCCAATTAATGTAGCACTCAACCTAAGGTTTAGGTTTAATTAATCAGCTAGTGAAATATCCCAAACTAATTTGATGTGTTCACACTTAAAATGATGAAAAATGGAAATATGAGAAATGAAAGGGTTAATATGAGATGAAACTTGGGGAATTTATAAGTAAATGTGCCATGCACCCTCTACGTGATTGAGTGTATTTTAAATAGGTAAAGTGTGAAGATGTGATGAAATATGCAAATTGCCTATAGGTAAAACTATGGAAATGTAATGAAATGTAAATGATACTAGGAAAACATTAGGCAAATGCACCACCGTGCTAATGGACACTAACAACTAAGAACAAGATATGAACTAACCATGCAACATCCAAGTGAAAACAATGACTAGAGCTTGAGGAAATAACAAGGTGATCTCCCCAACACAAATCCTGCGTGAAGAATGCATCCATCAAACTGAAAAGAACATGATGCACAACTAAAGCAACCTCCACCAAATCATGAAGGAGAATTGAGTCTTCTCCACCATTGATCTCCATGAAATGCCATGAAAAGAAAGGCTCCATGAAGAAGTATATCCCTAAGTTAATCCAATGTTCCAGAGGTACCAACTGAAAACCCCAATGTGAAACCTTCTATAATATGAGGTGTGACTGTCTATTGTTGAAAATGCTTCCATGTACCTCTTTTCTAAATTCGAATTAGTTGAAATTTACATTACCTTTTAGTGGACACCCTCATGCATGCTTTGAGGCCTTTCTTTATCCAGATTTCTCACAAGTAATTTTTGTTTTAGAGGCCAGCAAGATAGGATTGTTGTAGGCTCTTCATTTGGGCTACAAGCTTCCTAATCACATAAGAAAACAATCCTCCTAGTTTATCCTTGACTCCACTTGCCCAATGAATTAAAACTAATCTTGGTCGACCAATCACCTTATTCATTACACCATATTAAAATTTGTGCTTTACTAAAGTAAACTTTTTATTTCACCTTGAGCTTTCATTACATAACTTTAGCAATCCTATTCTTGGGGGTGCCCCCTTTGTGTTGGAGGAGTGTTGGCCTAAAGTGAGAAGAAGGTTGTTGTGGTGACAGTGGCAACCCTCTTGAGTTCCTCTTAAGGTTGTGCTTGTGTTTTAGGGAATTACCACAAGAAGTACGTGTTTGGGAGGTAACATTTTGGTGTTGTTACGGGGATGTTATCACAATTCTTGTAGTTGCCCCGTAAAGTGATCCTATCCAGAATGGCAGAGGGGAAAGGCAACTAAACTTGTGACCTATGATAGTTAAGACCTCTGAAAGTACTCAGATGTCGCACCACTCAAAGCTATCGGCACTTTAGACCAAGCAAGGAGCTAAGCCTAGGGGGCATCCCTATAACCAAGATAACCCTATAGATGATGAATTAAAGTGCATAATCCAAGGTATCTTAATTGGATCTCTTAGTGTAATGGTTAATTAGAGATTTGATCAATTACTAAGAGAAATTGCGTGCCTATGTAAAAAGCTCCAATTTACCCTAGGGTTTTAAATATGAAAATTAAATCTAGGGGCAAAGAGGAGAAATTTAATGAAATTATGCACTAAGATGAATTGCTATATGAATAATATGACGATTGAAAGTGTTTCTAGCAATACCCAGATCACAATTTTGGCTAAAAGAGGGTTTCCCAAAGGTGGGTGAATTTCCCTAAGAGAGGCCAGTGCTTTAGATGGGAAAATGGAGTCCGATTAATTTGAAAATTGGTCTCTAGAGGTTTTAGGTGATTTCCAACTTGAGATTTTAAATATAAACGCAACCGCAACCTAGAACTAGATAAACCTAAAAACTAGGGTTTTAAAATAAGGGTTATATTTGGTTTTATTATGCACGAGAAAGGAAATACTGAAAAATAAAAGATGGAAGAAATTTAACTCACCAGGAAATGAGAGATGCCATGAGATGTTGCCTTTTGTCCAACATTGTCAACTTGGAAACTTATTTTTTTCCCGGTTAAAGATCTGGTTTGCCCAGTGCGCCCTCCTTCCAAAGACAAATAAACACAATAAGTAGAAACTAAAATCATTCTTGATTTGAATTGAAGAAGAGATAAATGTTTGCAGAAGAAATCAAAAGGAAACACGAATCGAATGTTAAGCAAAATCGACAAGTAAAACCCCCTGAAGCGATTTGTAGAGAGAGAGAGAGAGAGAGCCCTCTGAGTCACCCTCCAACAAAGACACCCTCCTGCAAGGTTAGATCACACCAAAGATATGCCGAGAAAATAAAAGACAAACATCAAGTACCCAAAGAGACATAGAAACACAAGAGTCACGAACTTCTTTGAGATTTCACAAGCCAAAAGATCTTATATTATTATTTCGAACAAGAGCCAAATTCTCGATGGCATACAATGAGGGGGGTCTCTTCTTTAAATAGATTTTGAGAGACACAAACCCTATCTTACTTTTTCATCCAACGGTTGAGATAAAAACATCATCAACGACGAAGATACATCTTTTATTTTCACATGGATCAATACAATTGAGAGGGGCGAATTACCTCATAAAGCCTAGTTTTACAACATGATAAATCATTTTTTTGCAAGTTTAACACTTAGGGGACATGGCTGTGTCATTAGGGGGTCCCCCCATACATATTTCTAAAGATACAACTTGATTTACACACTTTTATTTTGGTCATTTTAACCAATGTCACCCTATGGGGGACGTCTGTTGTTGAAAATGTAACTTCGGAAGATATTCTATTGTATATTATTATTGTAATTTATAGTACTTCTGTCGAAGATGTTTCTCCTCCGTTTGGGGATGTCATTATTGTATTTGGTCATGCCAGAATATCCAGGTAAAACCTCTGTTGTAAGTCGGGGCAATAGTCCCTAAAAGAAATATTATATAAAATGTATTTTGAGTCTTCCTACGTAGGTTGGCCCCAATTAGAGAACCTGACTAACCTAGTTAGGTAAGTGAGTCACACAACTGAAGAATATAAATAAGGAGGCGCCCTCCCTTATTTAGACACACTCACTCTCTAAAGGCCACTAAAGAGAGAGTGACAGGTATGCTAGTGTGAGAAGGAGAGGTTGTCGAAGATATCTTTCTTTGGGTATTCTATCTTGGTTTGACATTGTACCTAGTGACAGAACTATTCTAAAGAAGTTTGCAGGGCTTTCTCCTTTATGGTTTCTCCGAGGAAAATATTTTTGTTCTTGTGTATTGTTGTGCTTATCTGTCTTTCAGTTTAAAGATCTAACATAATTGAATTAAAGTGCAAACTTTAACAACGTCCTCCCTAAGAGAGCCAAAATAATAATCCGGAGCATGAAAATGGATGAAACAGGTGCCAAATGATCTGGAGAGCCAAAATACGTCATCAATAATCATTTGCTTGCCATTTCCTTAACCACACAAGCCAAATCGATTTCTTCAGTGATTTCCATAGTTCATTTTTTAGCAATGTTCCCCCAAGTTTTCGGGACGGGGGAATGCGAGAGTGGGGAAACGCACATTCGGGACGCGTGGAGACCACCCCCAAATTAAGGGAAATTTGGGGGGGACGTCTAAAAATTATAAATATAAAATAAAATATAAAAAATAATAATTCATTTGATGTATATTCATGATTGTGCAATGTAAATACTAAATATATTGATTTATTTTCTAAGTAGTACCAAGTAGGGATTGCAAAAAGTGAAAATTATGGGAAGACATTAAAAAAAAATTCTTAGGGGCATGGTGGGGGGGAAACGTTTCACCAGGAGTCCCCAGGATGCAGGAAACGTGGAAATGCGTCCCCGTGGAACACTGTTTTTTAGTGGCACAACGTCAGAAAAATAATAAAATCAATCATAACTTTCTTCCGACTGAGAACCGGGGCAAGCTGACTGCATAGAAGTGTCCGGAGACATGGTAGAATGGTATGGTGACTACTCATACTCATTGATCCACTAAAATGCCAAAAATATCATGATCCCACATTAAAAATAATGGCCAGAGTCAATAAAAAATAATAATAAGCTCTGAAACTCAATAACTGTGACCATCCAATGGAAACTGAGACTGCAATATTGGTCCTGGGCATGCCTGGAGCAAATATAACCATTGTTGATTTTTGCAATCACTGCATTGAGAAATGTGTTTGACTTGGTCAACTGGGTTGACTAGGTCAAAATACCCAAACTGAAGGTGAGATACTGAATTGAGCTGAACCTGCATGCATCCAAGGTAAGAACTGCTCCAAGAAGTATATTAAAACCCAACTTAAATCATGCTAATCAGAATCATGGTGACAATAATAATAATAATCAATAAAATATGCCTATGTCGTTAAATAATCTTTGAATCTTCTAGAAGGAAGTCCCTTGTATATTCCATACTTACAAAGTTTATTCAATTTGCTAATGTTGGGTGAAGGTGGAAAACAAGGCTAAGGTAAAAGGGAAATGACTTGTAGTTGAATTTGACCATATGATCTCTCATAATGATGACAAGTACACATAACCACAATGACATATGCATGACAAACAAACAATAGGGAATGTTGGTGTCTCACAAGTGGATGAGTTGATCTGAAAAGATTCTGTTGCCGCCT
>LPNX010151836.1:1961-14999 GCA_001517045.1 Pseudotsuga menziesii | reverse complement strand
CGCAGTGGGTAAGTATTCAGGTTACTTTTGCACAACTTAAACAAAGCATAAAATGATAAAGAAATACCACTACGCTACCAACATATAAGAAAACAGAAAAGGACACCGACACAAATCCCCCAAGGGGGATGGGGACCGGGTTCTACTGAGCCTACTCAAAACTTTGTTTTTATTAATCTGTTACAATGCTTCAGCAGAGAATGCTCTTTGGTCCTTGTTATCTGGGATCCAAAGGCTTACAATATGCAAAGGAAATAGGCCCAGCTAAGGGGAAGGCCTCCTGGGAGCTCCAAATGTTCGAAAAAGCTAATTTCGGGCAGAGTTTCCTTCTCTTTTTTGATAGGCCTGCTAAAAACTAGCAAGCATATGTCAGTGAAAGATGCCCAAAAAACACTTTGGAAGTGTCTTTGGGCAGCATGCAAAAATTTACAAAAAAAATCTAAGTAACTACTAATTATAAAAACAAGGAAACAACTAAGTGAGGTAAGCTAGAAAGCTTGCCTTCTTAGGATCTTTGCTTGCCTCTTGAGAAGAATGGCAAGCAAATCTCAAGCACAAATTGCTAGATCAAACTTTAAAATGCATAGAAACTCTTTCAACAAGCTTTTTTAATTTTCAAATTTTTTAAACTTGTGGAAAAAGGGAAAAGTAACTAGATCTAGAATTTTAAAATGTACCTTTGAAGCAGACTAGAAATAACAACTTTTAGACATCAGATCTAACTTTGATATGACTTTAGATGCTAGATCTAATATGGAAACGTTTTGAAACCGAAAGAAAATTTTAAGAAATTTGTGGATCAAAAGTTTAAAAACCCAGAGTAGAGCAAGCAATAAAGGACAGAAAACGCCTCGTTGGTGAGATCAGAGGGACAAAGCTTATTTTCCAATTTTACTGAAAGAAAGGTAGAGCACATTTGCTCATCAATACTCCAGTTTTAGCTTCCTGTAAAAGATTATCAACACTAGCAATGGGGATTAAAAAATACCTGTGTAAACCGAAAGAGACTACAACAACAATGTAGATCCAAGCATGAAATCATACATATATCAAATAGTCTTCCTCGACTTGCAATAAAAGAGTAACCTAACAAGAATTACCTTTTATCTCTACAAAAATACCATTTCCTTCCGAAAGCAAGTTAATCCCAAACATATGCAAGCATGAAAACAAATACAGCTTACCTCACAAAATGTAGAATGAGCTCTGTCCAAACATCCATAGATCCCACACAGAAATTGCCTCCAAAGCCTTTTATTCACAATACTCAATAAAACTGTTACAACATTACAAGCAGAGGTTCCACCTTTGATGCTCAACAAAGGAGAAGAGACTAGCTTATATAAGAAAAGGGAAACCCAGGGGGGCCTCATCAATACTGAAGATGAAGTCAGAGTGTTAACTGAGTTGAGATGGAGGAGGTGCCACCTCAAATGAGGTAGGTAACCTCACTCACCTACCAAGCTAACTCACGAATTCCAATCCTCAATCTCCATCCACCTCACGCGAATGTACGGACTTGCTATGACGTGAGCTTTACCAACCAAATACTCACGCTTTGCTCCAAGCTTCGTTGTATGGTACATCTTATTAATGTGAAACCAAAGTTTAAGTGAAGGGGGTCCACTCATCTCATGCCAACGTAACTCCAAAATGCCAGCGTGAACAACCAAAATTGGTTGACGTCACCACCCTCTCACGCAAGCTCCACATAACCCATGCACATGATATCATACGATTTTATCAAAATTTAAAACCACAAACTAACAAGAAGTGGGGTCCATCCCATCCACATAACTCGCCATATGTGATATCATACCATGGTGGGCGCCTTCACTAATTAGAGAGGACTCGCTACCATAACCAAGGCTAGCGTGAGTCTTTCCTTAGGTTGACGTCATCTTTGAATTTTACTTATTACCTTACTTTGAAACCAAACCTTGATTTTATATGAGCTGATGTATAAATCGCTAGTCACATGGGACCCTTGCCATGTCACTCAAATCAATTTTTTAATTGATTTTGACTTTTCTTTTATTTTGACTTTAGTGCCAATTTGACCAGATTTAGCATTAAAATGCTATTTTATGCACTTTTAGCCCAAATAATGCCTCACGGGGTGCTCCGGCTGCCCGACTGATGTAGAAAGTGGTCCCATGGGTAAAGTGGACGCTCCGGGTGTGAAAACGAGTGTCCCCATGTCAGAAACGGACTCCGTATCTGACTTTTATTACAATCTGAAGTTTTTTAATTAAACCATTAAAAAATGGCTTAAAAAACGGAAAAAATTATTTTTTGCGGAAATTGATGAAACTCTAAGGGGACCTAGTACATGTCTATACGACTCAATTCGAATGCCTAGCATGGTGAAAAACACCGACACGAAGGCTCTAATAACCTCCCTAGGCCGAAACACCAAGATGACTACCCCAGCTTTGGAGGTGTGAGTGAAAAACTCAGAAATTATTAGTCGTTTGTTCAACAACCAATAATAACCAAGGGAAAAGACACTCTGGGCTAGTCGGCTTGATACTCAAGTCTGGGAAGCCGAGCCTTTTATAAAAATTTAAATGCTAGGACGTTTTTTACAATTTCCCCAAAGGGGTATGAACATGTGTTACAAAAAATAAAACGGTCACGGAAGCCTCAAAGGACTTCTGAACTCTGAATATGAACAAGTATCTTGTTCATCACTGGCGGCTCACTGAAAGTCCACTAGGTGCAGCCTAGTCGGTAACAGATTCCATTCAACTTTAACAAAATGTCTACAGCTCACATCCAAGCTAACAATCAAGTTCCATGAGGATCTTTTCTAGCACCCTTGCGTTGAGTACACAATAAACTATAGTGAAGAAATCCTAGGGGACACTTAGAATTAGTTGTCCCTTACTCCACTCACATCAAAATCCGTAGGCTCTGTGAGGAATTAATCATTACATTTCAATAAGATGGCCAACAGTCTTTAGATTTTGCATCTATTTATCCACTGCTTTATTTGGTCCTTTCGCAATTTCATTTCATAGCCCTCTTTGAGTTGTGTCTAAAGACACAGTTTGCAACTTTATTTGAGGGCTTGCATTTCTCAGTATATACCATATAACACATAATGGATATAATGATGGTGTTATCACCAACCTTGTAGCTTCATGTTTAAGATGGATCCAGGATGGATGGTAGAGGGACTAGCAACTAAGGAGGTGGAACCCAGACTGCCTAGCCTCCCAAAGAGATGGTTGTCACGCCAATCAAGGCAGTCTTCGCTTCATGTCGTCCGAGTCCAATACAACAATGGGGGAGACCCAGATCTGCTCCCGATAGGAGAGATCAGACCTAGAAACCAAATCAGATCAAAATAAACTTTGAGGTACGTAAGGTGTAAGGTGTTCAGAAACTCTAGATCTACAGTAGGATTCAGTAGATGGATCAGGACTTCAACAATATATTGGCTGATCCAAAACAATAATAAGATGACCTTTTGGGGGAAATAGTTAGATCTAGGGTTTTGGTACTAGCAACTAGAGAAGAGGATCTCTGCCTTGGGAAGCATAACCAAGGCAGGATGGGCAAGAAAATAGTCGGGACTGTCTAGTACCTGGCTGACAGACTCAATGAAGAAGGTGAATAGGTGCGATTGTCTGAGTCATCAAGGAACAACCAATTTCAAAGGGAAGAGGTCAATTCAGGGCTAGCGCTAAGGATGGGAGATCAGTTCCTTTCGTGCATTGGGCAATGGAGTCAGTATACACCCAGCGTTGAGATGAACCCACCTAGGGTAGACCCTGATCTGTGGACCCTAATAAGTGTTTTGGTCTGAATGGCTCAGTTAAGGCAGGAATTCAGTTAAGGAAGGCTAGCGCTAGGGTTGGATGAGACAAATCTGTTGATCTGAAACCACCAGCAAACAACCAGCTCAGCGTTGAAGAAAAAATGGGATCAGGAGGGCCTGATCTACACACTCGGTTCAGAGAAATTTAGGAAAAGTCAGATCCCGAAAAAGTCAAAGTTGATGAATGAGGCTGAGATGATGAAAAAATTGACTTCTTCAAATCTAGGGCAAGCAGGCTGGATCTAGCTCAACATTAGGGGTGTTTTGGAGTGCTCAGGACCTGATCTATTAGCCTAGCTTGTCAGATTTCAGAAACAGTAGACTCCGGAAAGGTCCAGTTTTTCAGTGATGGCGCTAAGGTTGTTCTCAATCTAGAATTCAGATCTAGGTCACACTGTCATGAATCTGAACAGCATTTGGGGTGATTTGGAATGTGTGAGACCCGATCTATTAGTCTGTGAAGTCATAAATCAGAAAAAATCAAAACCCTAGCAGGTCAAATTTTCATTGGGGGCGCTAGGCAGTTTTCAGACAATATTTCAGATCTAGGTCAAACCAGCAGGAATTTGACCAGCGTTGCAGTAGATTCAGTGAGGGGGAGGCCCGATCTATGAAACCTAGCAATGGTTTGGCCAAAGATCGAACAGTTCCCAGATTTAGTACTTTTTCGGGTTTTTTCAGTATTTTAAGGATTTTCAGAAAAATGGAAGGAAAGCAGGTACAATGGATTGAGATCTGCTAAAGAGAAGAGAATTACCTATTAGATCGTATCTGGAAATGCTTGTAGATGCCTTAACAGCGATGATCCTTGCTATCCCGATCAATTTTAGAAGATCCACATGATTTCTATGATGAATGTAAGCCCCAAACCACCAATGCGCCCCCTACCCTGCATGAGCAAACATCAACAATATCAAATTTGCTAAGACAAGATAAAGAAACCAAATGCTATAGGAAAGTAAAAAGAAGTAATCATAGATCATAATGACACTAATGAAAACCCCTTGATCTAAGACACAGAAAACCGAACGAGTTGAGGTCCCCCTGCAAAAACGCTCCAGCCAAAAACGCCCTCTTGTAGACAAGATAATGACAGCAGAAAAAATATAGATCTCACATGAATTTCCACAATGCTGGGAAGCAAAAGATTATCAAATCACCATTTGAGAATATCAGATGCAAAGCAGATCCAGAAAATATCCACAAAAAAATATTTCTATTATTCAGATCCAAGAGCCAAAGACCCCTTTACAAATGAGAAGCTCTCTCCTTTAAATAGAAATGAGAGAACCACAATCATAACCGAATCCTAACCACTTTCAAAACGAGTGGCTAAGATTAAAAGATAAAATATTCTAATCAATGGTTGAGATGAGCTCAAAATACAATACATGGATCAATATAACCATAAAGTACCAAAGTGGATTAAAACACCCAACAAGAGGGTACCCCACTCAACAAGAAATAAATGAACCACATGGTGGGTCCATGGAGTGTTGACTAACTCCCCCTAAGTGTCCCCATAGCATAATACAATAATATAATATTTTAATTCTGACTTTGTGCCTCCTTGAGGAAATCGTGAGCCTCCCAAAAGCTCCAGAAAATAGTAATAAAATGCCAAAAAAATAGATGTGGGCCCAATCAGGTGCTGCAACTGCTGGAGAAGGTGTGGAGGACATCACTCTCATCATCATGACTCATCCCATGTCATTTCCTTGCCTCAGTAGCCCAAGTCGATTTCTTCAATAACCATTTAATCATTTATTAATCTACCTCGAAAAACGTGAACCTGCCAAAACAACCTCCTAGGGTGCCTGCGTTGTCAAATTGAGCCCACCAAGCTCTCTAGGATGGGGGTACTATGGTACAATCAAGTGGCTACACCCCCTATGTCCATACAACGCCCTAGGAGATCCAAATAAAACATCTCCCTGCTCAGAAACATCATCCTGTGAAACAAAACTGCATCAGAAAGGTAAAATGAGCCTGATCATCTCCGCAAGTGCCCGGAACTGAAAATAAACTATCTCATTAGACTCAGAGAGTCTGAATCCATCGAGGGTGTATACTCATACCCTTTCCAGGTCTCTAGCTGATCATAAACAACATCTAATAGACAATATAATCACCTATAAATGACCAGATACCAATAATATAACTCAGACTATCATCCCTCTGCTGCAAGTGCTATAAGGTTAAGACATGTTCTACAAATCATTTAAGCAACAATCACAACAAGTGGCAGTCATTTCACTGGCGGTACATCAAACATATATAGGGCTTTATTTATTATTACTCAGACTAGACTTTCAGGGCTATACTCACTTCATAGTTGTAGTCAATTTGCTAATGACAGGTGAAGGATGAAATTTACAAGGCTAGGGCAAAGGATGACTTCCTACTTAACATCATGACACTTTGGATATGGAAAGGAAAAACTCACTAAAACCAATGCCGAACAAACAACAACACAAGGAATGGCAGTGCCTCACAAATGGTTGAGTTGTTTAGAGAGTGCTTATTCAACTTAGGCGTCATGAGTACATCAAGTTTGATCCAGTTTCATTAGGATTATCAATTTTATTTCCATGGCCCTTTTTTGGCCTATATGACCCATAGTTTTAAAAATCGTTGGAACCGGAACCGGAACCGGCCGGTTCACCGGTTCGGAACCAAACCAGGTCAAACCGGTTGGTTAACCGGATTGGGGACCGGTTAGATACCGAACCGGCCGGTTTGGTACCAAACCGGTCCGGTTCAGTATCTAACCGGTCCGGTTTGGATAATTCCCATTTTTTTTCATTTTTAAACTTTTAAATTTGTAGATGTTTATTTTATATTTTAAATTTTAAAAATTTAACTAACCTATTCCCTACCCTAACTCCTAACCCACCCCATTCCCTAACCTAACTACCCAACACAACTATAAAACTACCGGTCGATATCATGATTCATTACCTCTGTTTTGTTTTAAAGTTGAAAGTGGAAACTTGAAAGTCTGAAACCATGGAGGCTGCAGCAACGAGTTGGAGTCTTTGGACGTGGTTTGAGTTTGACTACCAGTCGAGGTGTGCACTGTGGAGCGTGGACTATCACCTGTGGAGTTCCAAGAGGGTGCTGCAACTTGCAAGAGGGTGCTACAACTTATTACAGTGTAGCTGCTAGCACTAACAAGTGAGTATTACATAATATAGTCTGCTATTTAGTAATAAGTATTGACTCCAATCAATGCACTTCTCTCCATCTTTCAATGATCAATCAAATTCCTTTTTAGTATCTCCATTTTCAATCAAAGTTTCTTTCTTGTCCATAGCATCTGAACCCTTTTCTTTATGAGATTTATTGTTTTGGAAAGGGTGGAGTCTTGTGGAAATGGCTGCTTACAGCCTTATCATTTGATAAGGCTGTAAGCAGCCATTTCCACAAGACTCCACCCTTCCATTAGATGTCTATGAACTTCAAGTGTAGGTAATTAGACGTTAGCATGTACAAGATTCTTATGGACACTTAATTTAAGCAATTAGCTTTACAGGGGACTTCAATCAATGTTGACTTTACACATTTCCACATCAAATAGGAGACTTGATGCCAATGTTGTAGACACCTAATTTAAACAGCTAGCTCTACAAGGGACTTAAATGTCGGTTAGCACAAGTTCAATTAGTATACATACTTCTCTCTTATGCAAATCCAATGTGCAATGTAACAAACTTAGATAGATATATGTCATAAAAAATGAACTCTGTTACAGACTTGTAATCCAATGTTCTGAATGTATTCAGAATTTTAGACACTATATCCAAAACCACAAGCATGGACTGAAAAATGAGAAGGTTCAGGGCCCAAGTTTAGTTTATAAGACATATCTTTTAACAATTAGGATCAGCCTATGTACATGAGCAGTCCAATTAATGAGTGAATCTGATGGCAAATATAGGTTACATCACAGTTTGTATCAGCTTTAAAAGTGTATAATAATTATTGCAAAATATATCACTTATGCAACATTATATCAGTATGACATAAAGTAACAAGCATTGTCGAAGCACATCCAATTAGGTGTGTGCACTGTGCATATATGGTTAGTTAACAAAACGTATAGTTCTAGATTCTCCAATTGCCAAGCATTCCATGGTGCATCATTACTTGCATTAACATCCAACCAGTTTGAGATTTTAATAACAGCAGCCTTTGATTATGCCTTGTGACAATGGATTAAGACATACTCTTCAGATTGGTCTTTCCCATTCAATGTGGCATTTAAATAACAGACATACATCAGCATTTTAAGGCTTGAATGGACAATATTGCTACAGTCTCTTGGCAGATTGCATGTAAATTCTCAATTGGAAATGGTATGTATAATGTAGCAGCGTGCAGGATAGTGAGGGTAGTAACATACTCAAGATAATTGCACCCATAAAAAGCAGTAAATTCAGCTTATCAATGCAACCAGGGAACAGCAGTTTAAGGAATAGTTTTCAGGATAAATAAAACTCAGCCTTGTTCAGAGAAGGAAAGTTGTACTAGTTGAAGTGTATTTTTTAGCATGGTGACTGTTAACTTCCCAGACATATGAACATTGAAGATCATTTAAATAATCAGATCTGATAGCAAATTAAAAGACAGTCCTGTAGGTGACTTTTTTTGAGGAATTAATGTTGTTTTTTTATTATGTTTTTTTGAGGAATTAATGCTCGTTGTTGTTTCAATTTTCAGCCTATCCGGATTCCGAAATGGCCCCAAAAGCAAAAGATTCGGCATGGGCACATGCAGATGTTGTTGATGGGGTTATGTATTGCAAGTATTGCAAGAAGTTGATTAAAGGTGGTGGAATTTACAGGCTTAAACAACACTTGGCTGCCATCAAAGGGCAAGTGAAGGCATGTGAAGCTCCACTAGATGTCATTGGACAAATTAGAGCTGATATGCAAGAATATTTTAAGAAGTTTGAAGAGAATAAGGCTAGGCTAAAAGAGATAGAGGAAGAAGTAGGAAAGAAAAGGAGGCTCGCTGAAATGATGGGTGGCCGTGGGACCTATGCTCCGGGTTCAATTGAAGGCTCTTCATCTATCCCTTCTGATCCTTTTGGGTATGTTGCACCCTCCGATACTACACAAGAGAAGGAGAAAGGTAAATCAAAAAAGAAGGGTGGCATTCAAAGCTATTTTACATCCTCTGCTAGTGCCAATGCTTCTCATATGCCTCCAACACATGTTCAGCCCACCTTAGATGACCATTGGAAGAAGAAATACAAAGAAGGTGCCTATGAGTACATAGCTAGATGGTGGTATGATGTTGATCTCCCGTTCAATGCTGCACGCTCTTCTTATTACCAACCTATGTGGGATGCTGTTATAGCTGCTGGTAAGAACTTCAAAGGCCCTAGTATGCATGACTTGAGGGGATCTCTTTTGCAAAAAGAGATAGTGTCCATAGAAGAATACTTGAAGGACTTCAAACAGTCATGGGTCAGAACAGGATGCACTATCATGTCAGATGGATGGACCGATCAGAAAGGTCGTACTCTCATAAACTTTCTTGTCTCTTGCCTACAAGGAACCATGTTTTTGAGATCAAGTGATGCGTCTAATCAGGTGAAAGATGCAAATCTATTATTTCGTCTTTTGGATAGCATTGTTGAGGAGGTGGAGGCAAATAATGTTGTACAAATCATCACAGATAATGCCTCTAACTATCTTCTTGCTGGTAAGATGTTAGAGGAAAAACATAAAACCATATTTTGGACTCCATGTGCGGCACATTGCATAGACCTCATGGTTGAGGACATATGCAAACAGGATTGGATCAAGAACACTATAGAGCATGCCAAAAGCATCACCAAATACATCTACAACCACGGTTGGGTATTGAGCTTGATGAGGAGACACACTCAAAGCAGGGAGCTTGTTAGGCCTACAATTACTAGATTTGCAACTCACTTCCTTACGTTGCAATCTCTCATTTCCCAAGCACAAAACTTGGAGAAAATGTTTTCAAGTGATGAATGGAATTCATCACAATGGGCCCTCAAACAAGATGGAAAAGACACCAAGAAAAGAATTAAAAGCTCTTCATTTTGGAAAAGAGCAGCAGAGGTTGTGGCAATTTCTGAGCCACTTGTTAAGGTGTTGCGGTTGGTTGATGGGGAAAAGTTGGCCATGGGCTACATTTATGAAGCTATGGATCAAGCAAAGGAGCAAATAAAGGTAGCATACAAAGATAGAGTGGCCAAGTATGGGCCTATTTGGGAGATCATTGATAGGAGATGGAACAATCAACTCCATCGCCCTATACATGCAGCTGGGTATTTTCTTAACCCAAGGTATCAGTATAGAGCGGATATTGATCCAGATCTGACTGGGGAGGTAGCAGATGGATTGTATTCTTGCCTTGAGCGCATGGCCCCAAATGAGGCGGACCAATTGGAGATACATCGACAGATCAACTCTTTCACCGCCGCCACAGGTACCTTTACCAATAATGTTGCTAAGATTTCAAGAGAGGAAGACCAACCAGGTAAACATTTCCATTGTTTGATTAACTTATGTTTTTAAAGTTTAAAGTTATTAACTACCTTGAATTAAGTTTAAAATTTAAATTGTTGAATTAAGTTATTAACTACTTTGACTCTTCACATTTGCAGCACAATGGTGGCAGGCATTTGGTAACCATACTAAACTATTGCAAAGGTTTGCAATACGGGTCCTGAGTCAAACCTGCAGCTCTTCTGGGTGTGAGCGCAATTGGTCTTTGTTTGAGCGGATTCACACAAAGAAGAGAAACCGTTTAGAGCAAAAACGGTTAAACGATCTAGTCTTTGTGCAGTACAACCTCTGACTCAGGCGCAACTAATTGATGAGCAAAAGACCTGATACGGATCCCATTGTGTTGGATGATATAGATCCAAACTCAGAATGGGTAGTGGAGACCCAACCGCCAGAGTTTGGTGATGACATAGATGTTGAGCTGGAGGACTTGCTGGATGTTCCGTTGGATGCAGATCCTTTACTGCCGATGCCATCAGTTCATACAGGTGTAGATGCTGAGACTGAGAGAGCAGTGCCAGGCATGGCAGGCACTAGCCGATCAGGACCTCGTACTTATAGTCGTCGACGACGTCGACATTCAGCCAGTACTACTACTTCATTAGCAGATGACTTTGATCCTGAGGTGCCCGAGACTGAGCCAGATCATGATGCATTTGCTAGTCCTTCTAGTTCTTCTTCTAGTTCTAGTTCTAGCAGTGGTGCTGAGTTTGATGATGATCATTGATGATGTATTATCATTTATGTAGTTGATTATGTAGCATGTTTTTTGGACTCTCCAGGCCATATAGCCCTTACTATATAGGGCCTAGCCGCCTAGGCCTCATGGATTATGTATTTTGTTCTAGTATCCTAGATATGTTACATGTATTATCATTTATGTATTGCATAGAGTACAGTCACAGACTTCAGATTACAGTGCACTTTGTACCATTTTGATATATTGACTCTTATATGGTATATACATGAGTAGATTTTGGTTAATTTGTCTTCAATGCCTTGGAATCATGGATTATAATCTTGAAAATGTTGTTTTCCTTTAAAATTTAAGTATTTGATGTATTTTTTAGCAAACCGATTCATTAAATTCAAATCGGCCGATTTATGACCGATTCATTACCGATTCTGATTCCGATTCCGAGTTGACCCTCGACCGATTCCGAGTGCGATTCCGATTTTTAAAACTATGCTTTTAAGCACTAGTGAAGTCCCAAAGGGTCATATAGGCCAAAAAACGGCCATGGAAATAAAATTGATGATCCTAATAAAATTGGATCAAACTTGATGTAGTCATGATGCCTAACTTGAATAAGTACTCTCTAAACAACTCAATTATCAGCCGGAATATCAGTGGTAAGTGTTAATTTCTCTCTGCAAAACCCTAACCCTAATTCAACTATATTTTAGGGCATTTTTGCATGGCAAGTTTGCATGCACCGTTATTTTACAAAGTTATATGAGATTGAGTGTGCAAGTCAGCACTATCATAGAACATTAGAGAATATCAGCATTTGGGATATTACAACGACAGACGAGTAGAGAGTCAATGTATTGACCAAGCCGTTAGCCGAAGTGAAGTTCGAATACTTCAGAGAGAGACTTGGTGTCATCCAAATCAAGGTCCCTAGAAAGAGGGAGTGACGCAGGTGTACTAAAGATAGTTCTCGCATGGTGGAAGACACAGGTGGTCCTTGGGGCTTAATGCACCTGAGGTGCTCTTGGCAGTACTCCCATGCTAGAGACAATGGAAAGTTCACCAGAAGACATAGATGCGCTAGAGATGGTTCTCGCATGGTGGAAGATGGAGGTGGTCCTTCGGACATAGTGCGCCTGGGGTACTCTTGGTTGTGCTCCCATGCTAGGGACAATGAGAGGTCCTACGGTCAACAAAGACACTTGGTGTGCCCCTAGGCTGGTGTTGCCTCCTAATACACACTTTATGATACGGGAAAGTCTCCAACCCGTTTTGTGTGTCCTTGGGGGCAAGTTAGAGCTGGGGACCACTGTCACCACAGTCCACAACTCCTCCGTTTAGGCTTGATCCCAACAGAGCCAAGGGGGGTAGTAGCTACGGAATACTAAGTTCCAGATTTATTAATTAATTACAAATTAATTAAAGGGATCCTTTTAAGGTTACAAAATTACAAGACCAGTGCCTAGATTAAATGGAGTCAAAATATTACAAGTTACAAACTTACAAAAGAATAAGAATGATTATCCACAGTTGCCTACACTAAGCAAGATTTACAATATTGGCAATATGAACAAATGCTAAAGAATTACACAATATGAACAAGTTATTGTATCAAAGATCAAAGGACAGATTACTTTTAAGTTACAAGGTTAAGCAATGCGATTACTTAAACAAATGAATTAAAGGTGTCACCATGTGAGATTGCAAAATTGAAAGAAAATACTTGTAACTGAGAAATGAAAGTGCTTGCAGTAAAAGCCTTGAACAGCAAGGCAAAGACGAAAGGAATGACCTGTGTTTGTAGGACGTTTTGCAATGCTTCTTGGTTTATTTTAGTAGATTTTATTAAAGTTGAAGTCTTTGATTAAGTTTTAGATCCGGTGGTGTGACTACCCCAATCTAGAACTTCTCCAGTCAAAGAAGGAATGCTGTTGCGCTCAACAAAGTGGGAGCAAAGCCCAGCCGTA
>LPNX010151728.1:42546-70843 GCA_001517045.1 Pseudotsuga menziesii | reverse complement strand
GTGACAAGAAGTTAGTGCCAAAATGTCTTAAATTTTGCAGTCCATTGGAAGGACAGTAGTGCCACATTAGAGGAAATTTGGGGTCTGAAATGGGCCTTATAAGTAAACGTGTCAAAATAAGTTTTTGTGAGTTGGAATTCAAGAACCAATAGAATTTCAATAAAATAAGTCAACCATAATGGTTGAATTGACATATTTGTCATTAAAAAAAACTACTTTTTTTGTTCGTATTTTCAACATATCTCATTGTGTTTTTACTCAAATTTCGATCGAGAGAGCTCGTTGGATGCGGAATTTGATTCCGCATCCAACGAGTACCCATAGTGCATAATTTTGATGGAAATTCCGCATCCAACGAGCTCTCCCGATCGAAATTTGAGTAAAAGCACAGGGAGATATGTAGAAATATGAACACAAAAAGTAGTTTTTCTCTTTCTTCCTCCAAAATTAATCAATATTATTTTATTATTTTAACTATTATTTTATTATTTTCCTTAGGAGGCGCATTTTAGACCCCAAAATTCCTCTAATGCATGGCTTTACACTAGCTAAGAAGGGGGATGAAGTTAATAGTCCAATGATTACTAGCATTAGAGAGAGCAATATGTGCCCTAAAGGAGGAATCTTTGCACTCTCTATCAATAACTTGGAGATTTTAATTATCCTAAGTAGCATCCATCAATTGTGGAGGCGTTACACAGTAGACATGAATGTGACTTATGGAGGCATTAGGAAATTTTCACTTGATATTTTTCCAAATCTTGGATAAAAGGTGGCATGCTAAGCGAGAGGGGGAGCTCTGCATCTCATGGGAATTTTTCGTGTGTTTTAGAAATTTCGTTGCATGAGGAGTGGTGCGTGCTCCTTTTGGAAGATGGAGATAATGCACCAAAACACCAATATGTTGGCTCATATATACGTTGCAACCACAACAGTATGCGATAGCTATCTAAATTGGATAGGCTCTAATGTATGCTTCTACCCTGTATCTTGATGCTTTATACATGTGCTTAATGCCACTATGCAAAGATTTTTTATCAACAACATGGACCATTATCGAATAAGGAGTTAGGTCTCTTCATCTCATTGCCTTATACGTCTATCTAATGCCACGACGCCACTAACATTTGTGTCCATAGTGTGGGATTTTAATGAACATGGTATTAGGGAGAGTTTCTCTGTAGATGTTATTATTTGGGGTTTAGGGTGTGCATAGAAAAAAAACCGATCCATGATAAACAGAAAATCGGTTTATCATTCAAAATAATTGAATTGTTGAGAACATCTTTATAGTACTAAAGATAAAGATAGTGTAGTCTTTCTAATCGTGTATGTGTTAGTTGGTCTCTTTTTCACTGTAAAGCTCAGTAAATTCATTCGATCATGTTTGGATGTTACTACAATATGAGTCAATCATGTTAACAGCAGATTTACATGGCATTTCATGTAAAACATGTCCAATAAAATTCGATAATGTCAAAGCCACCTATATTGTAAAACAATCATTCGACAATTTTCTTTAATGTAAACTCCCCAAGATATTATTCATAACCAAGAGCATTGCATCATCATAGTGCTCGAAACATGACTTACTAACATTAGCATAACAATAACATTCTTTGATTAGCTTTTTCCGTACTACAATCCATTTGCAGCACAGGATCATATGTACATAAATAACATGAAGAAAGTAAAACATGTACACACAACACATAGAGACACCAATATTCGAGTGAAGATAAACAACATGAGGAGCAAGCATGAGAGAGACACTAGAGTACGTGGTTCACATCATCGAGGAGGCTACATCCACCAAATCTTGTGTTATATTAATTTATCGAGAGCAATCTTACAAATTTGTGGTACATCCTTTTCAAAATTCTCCGTGATAAATATTTGCAGTTTAATGTGTTAAAACTAAACTTGCTGTGACAAAAAAAAATTTGAATGCACATATAATCACTTGATGTTAATGTTGTTAGGAGTAAGTAGACCCCATTTGCTCATCAAAACATCAATGTTTTAATTGAATTCCAATATCTTCCATTGTATTTCAGTCATTTGCCAAGTGAATACAATCAAACATATCTTCATCTAGAAGTGATTCTGTTAAATATTCATGTTATTGATTACCCATGGAATGTTCAAGTAGACTCTAATTTTGTTCCATAGTATTTCGGGCATATTCTAGGCCATTATTATCAAACACATTTTAATTTTTTATTTTACATGAAGAGTTAAGAGCGAACCATTTCTAGAATACCTATAAATTCTTTTATTGTTGATTCCCCACTTATTTGTGTAATGTTGGTAGGAAATATCCACTTCATAATGTTATGTAGAGCATACTTTATTTTATTTTTGGTTGGATTTCTCTATGCCTTTTTAATCGTTACAAAAATGAATACTTGTTGAATAGGGAAAAAAAAGATGTTTCCTTCATAGGCATGAAAACCATAGCTATATCAGAACATGTTTAGATTTAAATGAGTGAAAAGTAAATCACCCACCAAATTTAATTCAAACTAATTGGATCCTTCAAATAAAAATAACATGACAAGTAGTTGTTATATTTATTAAATATATCATGATTCAGCTGAAAATACTCTCACAAACCATTTGTATGTTATTCATGGCTATAATGTGAATCATGTGTTTGTGTGGATTCATTACATTGGACCATCAACTAATTTTTCATGACCCACATACCAAGATCTATATATTGCATTTTTGACTAATTTTCCATCACATCCATACCAAGATAGTCAAAAATAAAAAATAAAAACTTGTGAAAAGCCATGCCAAAATATTTAAAAAAAAAATAATACAAGTTGAGTTTTAATGACTAAGACCAATATAATGACGATTAACTTTAGCCCAATCAAAGAGATCTTCATCTAAAAGTGATTCCCTTAAACATTGTTATTATTGATTCCCCATGGAATGCTCAAATAGACTCTCATTTGATCTATATCATTTCAAGGATTTTCTAGGCCATTACTATCAAATATTGTTCAATGGTCTTCTATATTGTTTAACTCTACTAAAAATATGAGTCTTCCAAATTAACGATACTTCCAAACCTAGAATATAAGCCAAAACAACACCACTAAACAAAAAAGTCATTGTTACCTTATCATCCTCTTTATCATCCTCTCAATAAGAATACTACATTGTCAAAATGGCTAGAAAACCCTTGACCTCATTGTATTGTCCCTAAAAATTGAAACTAAAAATAAAAAAATAATTAAGCTAGTTAGACACTACCAATTACGTGCATTATTGAACTTGCTGTATGTGTTAAAGTACTGCTGATTTGTAGTAATCTATTCTTACATCCTACTTCCTTAGTTCAGTTATGATTATTATTATGTTTACTGCTTCTACTTATGGTGTCGTAGTTTTGAATTACTATTCTATTCTTACGGTTACACATTGTTGTGTATGTTAAATAATTTGTATACCTGTTTCTACCTTAACTTTGTTTTTGGAAGCCAAGTGGGTGGAGTGGCAGGACTAGTTCTCCCATGTAACTGCCCAAGATGTGAAAATTTATATGGAGGTGTACTTTGGTGACTAAAAACTTGTTACTGAGTGCTCAAGGTTTTCTTCCCTAGCACTCATACATAAATCTAGTGACACCCGTTGATTGTTATTGTTGTTCCTTACATACTCCGTTAGTGGCAAGGTCACTACCACGATTATTATTTAAATGACATAGACTAATTATCCTAAATCTTGTATTAAACTCAGGGTGGCTAAATTATAACCTAGCACATAGGGTTTATCACTTTCTATAAGGGGTTTATACAATTCCTCCCAATGCCCACATTTAAAGTCAATTGACAACCATTTATTTATTTATTTCTCATTCAAATGAAATATCACGTGTTAGTAATATTAACGAGCATCATACATTAAGAAAGATATTATAAAACAAATGTACAATACGAATTAATAGTGAAAACCTACTAAATTTAATATTTTCATAATTAAAATATTAAAATAACATGATAAAACAACGTAATTACATTTAATCAATAAACACCTTAAATTTAATTAAGAAATAGTGTACACAATCTTAACTTTCAAAGTTATTTTTACCATGCGATTTATTCATTAATAATTTGAAATTCTAACTTTAAAATCACACTTCAAACTTGTTCCATATAAATCTATAATTTAAAATGATTACATTAAAACCACAATCCAATGGTATGAAAAACAAAGTGGTAAAAAATGAAATAGAGAAACAAGGCACTAAAAAAATCCTCCTATAATTATTTATAGTATTTGTATACATGAAGGAGTTGACAAATAAAATATGCTCATTAACTAGTTCACTAAATGTATTGGTAAATATCATCACTCAACATTGCACTATTGGAGGAATATGTTAAGACTAAAGTTGTTTCAACAACAAAAAGTTTAGAGAAACATCAAATTTGTTTATGCTGTTAGGAGTGAGTAGAAGGCCTATTTCATATGCTCATCCAACCATCAATTGTTTAAGTGAATTCCAATTTCTTCCATTATGTGTCATCCATTTTCCAAGTGAATACAATAAACCATATCTTCATCTAGAACTGATTCCCTTAAGTATTCATATTATTGATTTACCTTGGAATGTTCAAATAGAATCTGATTCAGTAGTATTTCAGGCATTTTATAGGCACGTTATTATAAAACATGTTTTAATTTTTTAATTTTACATTAACAATTAAGACTGAATCATTTCTAGTATTCCCATAAATATTTCTATTGTTGATTCCCGTATTTATGTAATGTTAGTAGAAAACATTTTCTTCATAGTATTATGTAGAGCATAGATATTTTTTTCTTTTTTTTGTTAGATCACTAGATATGTTCTCTTAAACCTCTTAGAAATAAATGCTTGTTGAATATGGAAAAACAGAATAGTTATTTTAGAAGATGTTTAGATTTAAATGAGTGAAAAGTAAATGAGGAGCCAAACTAAATTGAAACTAATTGGATTCTTCAAAGAAAAATACCATGAGATGTAGTTGTTATCTTTATTTGACAAACCATATTTATGGTATTCTTGAATAACATGTGAAATCATGTGGCCCGCACAATTCTTATATTGATTATTTCACTATTTTTCCATGCCATTCATAGGAGGATATTTAAAACTTGAAAAATTGCTCAAACTTGTTCCATATAAATCTATAATTTAAAATGATTACTTTAAAATCACAATGCAATGGTATAACAATTTGCAAAGTTCAAATTTACTACTTACAATTCAGTAATTTAAAATTATTGAAACAAATAGAAATCATATTTATTAAATACAAAATTATAATGCTAAATATTAAAATTGTGACTTTGAAATGATTGGAATATGAATCCCCCACTTGTTGCTTGGAGTTTCCACTACAAGACACTAGTTGTCAAGGTGGGAGGTTCGATCCTGTTAAATTCAATTCTCTGGGTGCTTCCTCCATAGGCCCCCAAAATAAAAGAAATAAAATATAAAATATGTTTTTTTCTTCAATCCTAAATAATACTAAAGGCTCTATATGTATAACTCAACAGTTTTTTTTTGAAATAAAACATTATATTACTTCAGAGTGGGGGAGCCAAAATTACATTACTATCGTAGCAGAGCATCCAAGGCTTCCCCCGGCAACCCAGCTCCATACTTAAGCTCCCTTCCCACATACCCCATAAGTTCATATCCCAGATATATCCCAAACTGCCACATTTTTTTCTAACCGACTCCTTACATTCAAAAGTTGCCATCCTCAACTAGAATACAAAGAAGCCAAAACAACACCAACAGAGCCTTATACACTAGGTAATATGCCAAACTGTGATCACCACAAAAAAACAAAAAGGCCAATTTTCAAGCCAGACTCTCACATACATTAGAAAACCAAAAACCAGAACATTATGTATAACTCAACACTTAATAATGCTGATTTCCTACTAATATACCAATATTTATATCCATTTTAAACATAAATGAAATATCTCTTGTCTAACGCTTGTTCCACTGCATGTAATTAAATTTGTTGCCACAACCAGCGCAACAAAACTCATAAATCCCACTCAGCTGGCCATGTTCACATCCCGTCCTTCTTTTAACATCAACATTATACCATCCACCGTTATCAAACAATCCTTCATAACTACCTGCCCCATGTTCCGGTCCCTTCCTTCCTTTAACATCAACATTATACCATCCACCATCGTCAAACAATCCTTCGTAGCTAAATTCCCCATGTTCCCGTACGTTCCTTCCTTTAACATCAACATTATTCCATCCACCGTCATCAAAGAATCCTTCATTGGTACCTCTATTTCTATCAGCTTCCACTTCCTCGTCATCTCTTGTAACATCGACATTATACCATCGACAATAATCATACCATCCATCATGGTTACCTGCATTTCTATCGGACTGCGTTTGCCTCACACGCTTTTCCCTCTCCAATTTCTCCGCTCGAAGAGTCTCCTTCGCTGCTTTTACCTTCTTCTTGTGTAACTCCCTCTCCAAAACCTTTCTTATCCCTCTTTTTAACAAATTCGGCAAGCTGACGCACGCTCCCGTTATACTTTCTCTGGGCCGCCTTCCTCAATTTCTTGTTCTCCTCCTCCTGCAACCTCCTGGCCTTGCGATTCGCTGAATCCCTATACTTATCAACCCACGAAAAGTCCTTGAGCGTGGAAAATGCCAGCCAATAATTATAAAAAGCAGAGACTTGGGCATAAGAGCTTTCGAGGTTTCCAATCAGCGGGGCCACGTGGACCGGCCCTGCCCCCATGGAATGAGCATAAGCTATTTCGTGCTGAAACAACGTCTGAAATATATCCGCATAAACCCTAAAGAAACCTTTGCCCGTATCACCGTAGCCAGAATAAACGGAAGTAGAAAAATATGGCTCCAGATTGATATCGAAATCCCAATTTTTCGGGTACGACGAAGAGGTCAAAGAATTCGGCATTTCGGAGCGGTGAGAATTGTACCAGGAACGCATGGCGGGATCAGAAAGGACATTGTAGGCACCAAGAATTTCCTGAAACCTCGTGGTTGCCTGCTCCTTCGAAATGCCGCTTTGGACAGCCTTGTCCGGGTGGAGTTTCAGTGCCAACTTTCTGTATCCTGAGCGGATTTCCTCTGTTGTTGCGTTCTGCTGGATACCCAAGATTTCGTACAAGCATCTTCGGGGTGCTTCCACTCTGGTCATTGTTGTGGAAATTGGAGCTCCCAAAGCGTAAAATTGCAAGATAAGGACGCAGATTTCTTTGATTGGGTTCTAATGAATGGTTAGACGCTGAGCTGAGTTCGAAGCATGATTACTGTGCAGAGTTACTGTAAAATAGGTCACACAAAAAGTGCGGTACGATCAGCTTTAAAAGGTCTATGTACCTTGACCCAAGTACGTCTAATTTTTTTTGCAGTGTTTGTTTCCGTTATCAAAGATACTTTCCACCAAACATATATATACCATTTTATGGACCCAAACATATACTTTCCACCAAACATATATAACATATAAACATATATATAACCAAAGACAAAATATGGACCCAAGAACAATATGATACCTAATTTCGTATATTGAAATGTATATCGTTTTCATGTCTATTGTGAAATACATATTGTTTAACTCTACTAAAAATATCAATCTTCTCAATTAATGATAGTTCCAAACCCACAATAAACCCCAAAACAACACAAGTAAACAAAAAGGTCATTCTTACCTTATCATGCTCCAAGTGAGAACACCACATTGTAAAAATGGCTCCCAAACCCTTGGCCTCATGCCATTAGTTTGACCTAAGCAAAGTATTTTTTTCATGTATTGTGAGTGCCTTGTGTTACATTTAATATGGGGATACTTACCAAAGATTAATCATTTATAGCTAGATATAATTCACTAGAGAATTTGCAGCATTTATTAGAAACATTACGATGCTTCTTATGTAAAACAAGGATCACTAATATGCTAAAACTTTTGCACAATACTATCTTTTATTGAGTTGTAATATGTTTTTATATAGTTATAAATTGTTTTGCTGATAGCTAGAGAGATCAAAATTGTTTTGCTCATAGCTGGAGTGGTTACATGGAATAAATGTGCTTGGATTGAAAATATATGCTATGTAGAATAATGGATTCCAATCATTTAGAGAAAGAAAAAAATGGTTTAGCTATATGCAAATAATGCTCAGAGCTCATGGAGATGTAACAAAATGATTGCTTAAAAGAATAATTGATCTGTCGTTCAAAGGGGAAGATCTCATGGCCTCATCTCTCAATGGAGAAACAGAAATACACACCAAGACGTAAAACATAATGAGAGACACAAGACTCGCACAAAGAAAGTTGAATGCTTCATTAGGAGGAAATATGCCTTTTCATAGAATTACAAAGGGACCTCATGGATGAGGCCAAAGAGCACAATAAATGCTCCTCATTATAAATAATATATCTAAATACAGTAAACATAATACTACATCTAATACATTAAACCTAGTACATTGAAACTAATACCAAAATGGGGAGTGTGGGCCTCCCATACACAACATTCCTCTCGGTTTAAGTGGAAAGCGTGCCTGCTTTCCTGCCTCCCTGTTTAAGTTGAAAGCAATGCTTGCAAATAGGAGAAGCCAAATGTAGAAGAGGTGTCGAGTTGAGTTGCAAGTGGATGATTATGATGATGTAGATGGTGTAAGATGCGAGCATGTGTGGATGCCCATAAGGCTGATGTTCGTCATCTTGTTGTAAATAAACCAGAGGGAGAGATCTGTTTTTCTTAGATCTATGAACCTCCTCTCTTTGTGGTGGAGATGGTGCAAGATGCTAGCAGTTCGGGATGCCCATACAGTTGTTGTTCTTAATCTTGTTGCAAATAAACTCGAGGGAGATATGTAATAACCCTCTCGCATACCCTACATAATTTGTAAATTCCCTCTTGTACACCTGGAGTATTTTGTATTTTGTTTTTCATTATTGTAATGGTTCTCTTGTGAGGATCTCAAGGCCAAGGCCCCACCAGTAAAACCTAGAAAGTTAGGTGATTATTTCCCTAAAAAGTGTAGAGGTGGAAGATGAAAATCATTGACATAACTTAGCGACTAGAAGGTAGATCCCCTAAGGGGAGAGACCTACAAAAGTCCTTTAGGAAGTTCAATTTTCGATATAACCTACTTAAAGATAAATAACACACAAGAATGTGAGAAAGAGAATTATCAGTACTTATGCAAGTAAATTAATATCTATGGTTCTACAACTTAAACAAGCAAGAAGGAAACACATAAGTAACCTTAGTGAGAGAAATATCATAGCATACTACACTTATGAAGGTATGCTATTCCATGATATTTGGGACTTAGTTAGGATATCTCTACCATGCAACGTTTGTTACACGATGCTCACATGGTATATAAAGGCCTAAGGATATCTAGCCTTTAAACAGGTTAACTTCAAATGAGTTGAAGAGAAGTTAGAATAACACCAACACACTAAGGTTAAGGTTATTATGTTAGATATAAGTATATTAGTAATAATACTCTAGTTCCAACGAGCATGCACTACCTACTTAATGTTAGTGGGGGAACTCTCACGAAGAAAATGAACCAATCCTTGGGGAATGAAGAAGACTTCACCCTTTAAATTTATCAAAAGGTCGAGTTGTGATCCTCTTCGACTTAGTTGTTATATTAAACACCCTATTGCTGAATCAATACTCGTTGAAAGAATAAATTCCCATTCAGCAACTTTGACCTGAAGGTCCGATAAGTACTTTAAACATGGGAATTTCATTGTATTACATTAATGGGTAAATTCTAAGAGGTACGATTTCCTTGGAGGAAATCAAGGGAATTATTCTTGAGACAAGAAATTAGTCCCAAAATGTCTTAATATTTGTAGACCATTGGAAGGACAGTAGTGCCACATGGCTTTAGACTAGCTAAGATGGAGGACGAAATTAATAGTCCAACGGTTACTAGCATTAGAGAGAGCAATCTGCGCCCTAAAGGAGGAATCTTTGCACCCTCTATCAGCAACTCGGAGATTTTAATTATCCTAAGTAGCATCCATCAATTGTGGAGGCGTTACACAGCAGACATGAATGTGACTTATGGAGGCGTTACACAGCAGACATGAATGTGACTTATGGAGGCGTTATGAAATTTTCACTTGATATTTTTCCAAATCTTGGATAAAAGGGGCATGCTGAGCGAGAGCAAGAGCTCTGCATCTCGTGGGCATTTTTCGTGTGTTTGAGAAATTTCGTTGCATGAGGATTGGTGTGTGCTCCTTTTGGAAGATGGAGATAATGCACCAAAACACCAATATGTTGGCTCATATATATGTTGTAGCCACAACAGTTTGCAATACCTATCTAAATTGGACAGGCTCTAATGTATGCTTCTACCTTGTATTTTGATGGTTTATACATGTTCTTAATGCCACGATGAAAAGATCTTTTATCAACAACATGGACCATTATCGAATAAGGAGTTAGGTCTCTTCATCTCATTGCCTTATACATCTGTCTAATGCCACGACGCCACTAACATTTGTGTCCTTATTGTGGGATTTTAATTGACGTGGTATTAGGGAGAGTTTCTCTGTAGATGTTATTATTTGGGGTTTAGGGTGTGCATAGGAAAAAACCCATCCACGATTTGAAATCGTTGTGTGTTGGTACGAGAACTGATCGAGGAGTTAATTGCAATGACTGGGTATTCACTGTTGTTCTTATCGCAGAAATTTTGGCTCGTTTGGCAAATTTGTACTTTTTTATCACATAAATCGGTTTATCGTTCAAAATTATTGAATTGTTGAGAACATCTTTACAGTACTAAAGATAAAGATAGCGTAGTCTTTCTAATCGTGAAATTTTAGTTGGTCTCTTTTTCACTGTAAAGCTCAGTAAATTCATTCGATATACTCTGCGTTTTCGAAAACAAGATATGATAGATTACAAAGAGCTACTAGAGTCTCTTATTTGGTCATAATTGAACGTGTTTTGGCAGTCAATGTATTGCGACTGTTTTTTTATGTTTCAATCATAGAATGTGGTAGAGATGTTAAATTATGAAACGTGGGGAATGTGTAGACTTGGTGTTTAAAAATGTTTAGGTTGTGTCTCTTTTAACTATAAAACTAGTCATATCCCCTGTGATGTGCCACGCATCTTCGAAAAATGAGTTAATCTTATGGTACATTCTTGGATCATTTGTTATGGGATCTACCCAAACGTCTGAATCACTGTGCATAGACACGAATTACCTTGACTGGGTATTTCTTTGTGTGTATTGATTCATTGGCATTGGATCTAGCATTTTTGAGGTTTTTATTGGAAGGATATTGCAGGTCTAAAACTGATCAGTGATGCGAATTACCCAAACTTACGACTATGCATAATTGCGACCTACCCAAACATCACTATGCTTTTATTCATTTATTCTTGTGATTATTCTGATGCCTCACTCAGAACATGATTCTGGATCTACAACCATACAAGGGATAAATTCAAAAAGGTAAGTGGTTGTTTGGCCTAAATAGCTAAATCCTCTCCCTTTTTTTACCAGAGATGGAACATTATGGTTTTCAAATACTATGATCTATGCTAATGAAATATAAGAATTGGTAGATGGAGGAAGTAAATTCTTACTCAGATAGGAATATATGGGTTATGTTGAAGCCATTTGTGTGATCTCTCTTGAGATTTGACCTAAGGTTTGGGTATTGTAGCCCTATAATACTAAGAGCGATCTACTTGACTAAGATTTTATTGCAATTTCCATCGCTAGATGATATTATGAAGAGGACTTACAATTTACCATGACAAAGTTAGTGAGATAATTTAAACTAGTATGGGTGTGATGTCACACAAGGTAGAAGAGGTAATAAAATTGTTATATGACCATTTAGTGCTCATCAACCTCAAAGACGCCATATACTACGTGCAGAAAATGTTATTTAGTCTCGATGTTTCATGTGTAGATTGTAATGTACATCTGATACCTTAAATCTATAAAGCATTCAAGAAGTTTGCAAAATAAATTTTTAGTAATCTTTTCAGCAATTAAAGCATTTATACTGCATTCATAACCATCATGTAAACAAAGAATTAAACCAGCACAACAAAATAACACAAATGAAACAACCATCTTCACATGGTTCACCTCATCCACGAGGCTACATCCACCAATTTATTTGTTCTTTTTATTTCTTTATCAAAATAGAGTGCTTACAAAAATTATGGCTCATTCATGGCCATTTTTATCTTTCCACAAGGTTCTACGCAGAGAGACACTTGTAACTCAACAGCCCAATTTAGGACCCTTATAATCAGCTCATAGAAGAAATTATTAACAGCCCCTTTAGCACATGATGAACAACATTTAGGTACCCTAATAGGTGGGTGTCTTGAAATTCTTACCTTATACTCGGTCAAGTAATATTAGATTTTTTTTGTTAATCCTTTAGGGATACCTCTACTCCTGAATTACTGAGTATGTACTTTTGATATTATTCTTGAGATAAGCTCATTCTCAACAAGACAAATCACAGTCTATGCGTGTTTTTATAATCATCAAGACCATTTACGTCTTTATATCTACGTTCATTATCAGTAATTATCTATGCTCATTCTCAGCAAGACAAATCGCAGTTCATGCGTGTGAGAAAAATAGAATGGGGAAAGATATTTCCATCTTGGACAGGGATCTGCTAGCAATTATTGCCAAGCTAAACTCCTATTAACTTTTGTAAAATGCAGTGTATGAATTAATATGCAGAGCAGGCATTTCCTAAGGAACTAAAGACAAATACTATCATCTTGTAGCTTACAGAGGGCATAACACACCTGTGCATGCTCTTTGAAACGATAAAAAAAAAATGAAACACTGCATAATTCTATGAGGAAGCTCGGAGAAGAATGATGTGTTCTTTAGCTATAAAAGATTAATGGCAAAACCAAAACCTGATGACTCCTACACGTAAAAGTAAAACTATACATTATGCCTTGGTCGTTGGGCGAACGGTTATTAAATGACATAGAAGCCACCAGAAAAAAATCAATTAAATGCCAAGGCCACCCTCTATTAAATACGCATTCAGTTTTTGCTAGATTTCATGCACTGTGCATTCTCAAATGAAGTTTTAGTTTGCTGAAACGTTACTCTAGAAGATGGATCGCTTCAGCTTCATGCAGAAATATAGGAATTAAATAATTCTCATCTGGCAGCTTGGAGGCTTCTTGGTTGGGTATCACAGCATGTATTTGCTGTGTATTATTTATTTTTCATTGATGAGATTTAACTATAATCATCTAATCATATCAACCCTAGGGAGGAACACAATACTTCAACTGTAGTCACAAGGGTGTACTTGGTGGATCTAAATCAAGTTCAAAAAGAAATTCACCTTCTAGTTCTGTTGAAGGAACGATGGGTTATTCGCACAGACAAAATATTTCAGGATTGAAAAGACCTTTCTAATCTTAAAGGATTACTAGGGATTTTTAAACAATTCTTCCCAAATCTAAGACACAGTCCAGAGATACCATGCCTCCATAATTCTAAAATGTAGGAATGGTAACATCCTCACCACAACTATCCATTCCAGGCTAAAAAACTATCCTACACGCAGACATCCAGAATATGTATCCCTGAGCTTATCATTCACACATAGACATACATCTACTTGAATTAGCAATTGGTGAAAACACATACCATCCATGCTCCACGTAGAGGGTTTATGTATATGAACTTCACTCTCCATTCCTCTTGAATGCCTAGATATTTGGTTTATACATGGCCTGAGAGAAATCACACGGATCATTAGAGGAATTTTGGGGTCTAAAATGGGCCTCCTAAGGAAAATAATAAAATAATAGTTAAAATAATAAAATAATAGTTAAAATAAAAAAAATAATATTGTTTAATTTTGGAGGAAGAAAGAAAAAAACTATTTTTTGTGTTCGTATTTTCGACATATCTTCCTGTGTTTTTACTCAAATTTTCGACATATCTTCCAACAAGCTCTCCCGATCGAAATTTGAGTAAAAACACAATGAGATATGTCGAAAATATGAACAAAAAAAGTAGTTTTTTTTAATGACAAATATGTTAATTCAACCATTATGGTTGACTTATTTTATTGAAATTCTATTGGTTCTTGAATTCCAACTCACAAAAACCTATTTTGGCACGTTTTCTTATAAGGCCCATTTTAGACCCCAAATTTACTCTAATGCTTCTTTTTCCTTCCTTAACGTAGAGGGCCTTCTCCCTCAAAACTCCTGGTCCCCTCCTCAATACATCGAGAATTTTTATAACTCAGCAAATTCATGCGATAGATGGCATAACGATCTTTTTTTTCCCCCGTTAAGATACATAACCCTTTGTAGTTATTTTACCCCTCCCTCTTACCTACCAAAGAGCCTAGGGTGCACTGACCCTTTGAAAGTTTCGCAGAAAAAATTAAGGTATTGGCAGCACTTCATGTTGTGGGAATAATTCCCAAATTTTAGGACAGTAATTCTGTCACACATACTTGGGAGGTGGTCTTCCATAAAAAGTTGCCGTAAAGAAATTTAATCCAAGGCATGTGACCCGAGCAATTCCATTAAGGTATAACGGAATAAAATATTCCTTTAATTGATGTACGTATGAGTGTCTTATGAAGGAATTAATCCATTATTCCAACTTTATAATAATTATACATGTCTTTTAAACAAAGAATTAATGTCTAAAAAGGAAATGAATTCCTCATTTAGATTCTAAAGGAAAAAAATAACCCTTAGGATCTAGTGTATCATTCCATGATAGATTTCATTATTAATCCATCATTTCTCTTTTCTCATGATAGACTTTTAATTATTGATTAATCATGCCCTTTTTGCGAAAGGACTCTAAATCCATTAAATTTAATTAATTACTTTATATATATGTAGGTTTGTTTTTCAATCAGTGTCTTTTAAGACTGAAATCTATCGTTTCCTTCCTCATAAGGACAGTCCATGTACTTTAATGTACCACTTTCCTTCCATCGAGGAATTGTCTTTTTCCACGACTTCCTTTCCTCTTAGGATGTCACCTATGTTGTTAAAGGAAATTTGTTATATTTTCTTGTATTTACTTAGGTATGTCAAGCATAACTCCCTCTTTCTCTTAGATTCAGATATTAATCTAGATGTGAGATATGCTAGCGCCGTTATCTCTCTTATGGATTCTTTAATCATTTGTTCTTATTGTCTTTATGCTCCCTAGGTTTTACTTATATAGGTTGCAATATTTGTTTCTGGAGGGACCTTGGCCTTGAGCTCCTCACCTGGATACAAATACAATAACACTTGAATTTACAAAATATCTAGTGTTCTCTTGAGAGGGTTGTTACATCCTCTACCCCTTAAAATAACACCGTCCTCGGTATTCTTATGTTGAAGCATTTTCTTGCTTCCATTCTATTGCTTTCTTGTTCTCGTCCTTCATCATGATCCCTTGCGATCTTTCTGTATCTTCTCGAGTTGCTATTGTTCATAAATCTGCAGTTTTCCTGCAACAAATTCGAGTCTAGCCCAATTTTTATGCAGTACATCAGGTACAAAATAACAATACAATTTAAATATCAGCCATAGAATCTTTTGCATTGTAACCATCTGCAATTTTCTAGTGTTCATTGGTGCCATAATACCTAGTTATTTTCCATAATGCAATTGATACATCAATAAAACATGACTACTAGCATTGACATTGAGACAATGTAGAAATCCGATTATAAAATTTTCATAATCCACAGTGGCTCCAATAAACCTGTCAGTTCTATTTGTCTATCAATCAACATATTACCTGATAGGTACAAGTTTACCTAGAATGCACATACCTTTTACCACATTGTTCTTTTCTTCGGATGTCCTCCATCATAGCACACCAAGTGCCAACAGTACTCCAAGTACCAATTCAAGCCACCCAACACAAGGACGATACCAACCCTTCGTGTATCCCCTTCTGTGCTATTGAGGGTGCTTTGTCATTATCCCATCACTCCAAGTGCTAAGAGTACTTCCAGTACCAACTCAAGCTACCCAACACAAGGACGATACCTTATACCCCTCGGTAGGTGTATCTCCTTTTTGTGCTCTTTAGGGTGCTTTACCAAGCTGAGGCACTCCATTCTCAGACACCCCCATAGCGCCTAGAGATTATTGTCTTCACAGAGTCCCCTGACTCATGTGACAGTCCTCTAATGTGTGCGGAACGAGTCTTAACCAAATGTCTTACATCTAGGCATCCCCAGAATGCATAGTGGTCCCTTGCTAGCTCGGGGCAAAACAAGGTAGCTTTTAACCACTACCTCCATCACCACTCCCTCGTGGTGATAACTTTATACACATGAGATTTAACTCATCATAGTCCTGAAGCTTTAGCCTTTTTCATTGCCATAAATTCCCATTCCTGCAAGCACTGTATGGGTGTTAGTTTATCATATTGTGGATAACCCAAAATAGTCAATTATCATAGTTTCCTAGTTTGCATTCATTCGTGAATTATGTAACCTTGTAAACCATACAGAAAGTTATTCCTTACTCTTTGAGCGCAACTTACATACGTAGGTAGATTATATACCATAATGCATGTCAATTGTAGCAATTGTCATAATATCGGTAAAGCCTGTAAGGTTAGTATGTAGACATCATCCACAGTTAGTTTATGAATCAACCAGATTCTACAAATTTATTTCTTCTAATGATACAACAAACTGACTGATAAAACATTGGTGCATATGTAAAGATACATTAGAAACATAACAATTCATTATAATATCATCAGCTTCTTAATCCATAACCTAAATAGACTGATTATTAAACTTACATGCTATGCAAAGTCAAGGTAGAGATATTGTTATTCATTAAATCGTTTTAATGAACCTACCATATAGCCAGACTCGTGGTTGATATATGATTTAAGATCCCAATAAATATAACCTTTATACCTTCTTCTTCATTGTAGCAAAGACTTTCCCTTCCTTTATTCAGGGAGTTTACCCAACATAGATAATAAAGCAATAGATGCCTAAAAGGTAAGGACTCTAAGCTCTAATCCATAGTAACTAAACAATATGTTTTATAAGAAAACATTTAATGCTGAATAAATAATTACCTACAACGCACAGTACTTAAATCATTTCCATAGTAGCTAAACGATATTCAATTCCAAGACAAGATTTAATGAAATTGTTACTGCTCAATAAATAATTACTTGTCATGCACAATAATTAAATCAATTCCATACTAACTAAATAATACTCAATTCCAGACCCATTTAATGAAACGGTTGCTGCTCAAATAAATAATTACCTGCAATGCACAGACGCCGTAAATAGATAATAAATAGATAAATATAGCTTCTATATTGCAAATCATGATCAAAATAATAATATAAGTTATAATCCTTGCTAACATCAATATCACAAGATTCTCTTCACCATATAAGGTATGGCATTTTGTGGTCATTGTGTTTGTTATTTTCAAACGACAATCCCGGTGCTAAGTGAACACCGTAATAATGCATATATATACATACTATACAATAATAATTCCTACATATTATTCCGAATTTAAATCAGAATTTCCAAAATATTTAGTAGCATCAATCTACCGAACCGAAAGTTATGATACAACATTTCTTCTTCACATCTGTATACAAATCAATGGTTTTAGATCTATACAAGTATTTCAAGGCATTTATGAGCAGAATTTTAACGAGCCCAAATGTATGATGGAACATGTCTTCTTCGGATCCATACCTGAACCAACACAGTCATTGGTTCATATCTGAACCAACACAGTCATTGGTTCTAGATATATTGTGACTCTACAAATTTCGAACAATAGCTAATTATCTCTAATTTTTCAATGAATGCACTGGACCTTATGGTTTGTCAAAATGCTTATTAAGTCTCTACATTGGACAAATGCAACACCGGATCAATGTATTCAGACCCTACCCTTTCAGAAGAGTCTTACGACTTCATCACAGACAATGCATACATAGAACTATACTTGGTAAAACTTTTATATGCAATTTGTACATTGGTTAGCCTAGACAAGGGTTAGTTCCTAGAAAGAAAAAAAAAGGAATGAAATGCACCCCTTGGAAACCTTCCAGATTTGCAAATTGAAAAGAGTAAATAAGAAATACTTGACTGAAAACAAACTCACAATAAGTATTGACTCCTCCTAAAACACATCTGTGGTTTATTCATAACACTCCGAATTGCAGACAATAAAACGATTTGCATAGAACATGATTTATGCATATATTCATGCCTACTTGTAACATATAAATCGCAGTCATTATCTCTGGCTAGAATTTAAAACACAGAGTTTAAAAGGCACAACCACACACACTATAATTTACAGATCCAAATGTTATATGCAAACAACTCTACACAACCGATATGCTCAATGTTCAGATCTGTACACATTTAACCTACATCAATCAAAGATTTAGATCCAAGAATGGAAATGTAAACAAGTTCAGATCTATTAAATACCAGGTATGTTTTTTACCCTTCCATCAAGTGCTGGCTATGGACAACGACTGCAGTTGGAAACAAATTTAGATATATGAGGCATATAGTTATCAAGCTTAGATCTATTATAAACCAGGTATTTTTACCTCAATCGCTGGCTATGGACAGCGATTGAAAATTTGCAAACAATAACCATAGTTGTCCTGTTCCTAGTTTGAAATGAGCAGATATATAATATTCAAATCCTAATCTGATCATAAGACAGCAGGCATAAGCTATGAAGATAAAATTGCAGCCAACTCCAAATATTTAATGAAAACATAGGCAAGGAATATTCATTTCAGATAATTAGGCTCAAAACCAAGCACAAACAATATCCCAGACCTTTAATGAATATGCATCCATGGGGGGTTTATTCCAGGCCTTCAAGATAAATAACGGCATGACAAATACATCATATCTTTAAGGAAACACATAGAATGAATATTTATTCCAGCCTTTAGGAAAGCGCATGAAATCAAACATGTTCCAATTCTTTGTTGTTTAGATAATAAAAAGAAGACAACCATAATACCTGGTCCACAATCGATCAACCCTAGGACCCTTTTTATATGTCAATCCCAAAATCCATAGTCGAAACGCAGGTATGAGAAAAATTCCCATAAGTATTAGTATGTGGCCAGGACCTCCAAAAATATGCTGAGGTGTCTCTCCCCTCAACACGCAGAGGATTCTCCTCTTGCCGAATATGCATAGGTGTATTTGTTCTCCAAGTAAACACAGAGGTGTGCCAATGCTCTTATTTCCACAAATGAATAAACAACAAATAACAAAAACAAAGAATCTATAATCACTAATCAAACTTTCCACGTTATTGATTAACCAACGAATTCAATAAAATAGTGAATACTAATTGCATCTATGCAAAGCTACAAATCTATAGAAGGCTCAACAGCTCCAGAGTTGTAACCTCGCTCTAATACCATATGTAATTTACCCCTGATACCTTAAAGCTATAAAGCATTCAAGAAGTCTACAAAATAAATTTTTAGTAATCTTTTCAACAATTAAAGCATTTATATTGCATTCATAACCATCATGTAAACAAAGAAATAAACCAGCACAACAAAATAACACAAATGAGACAACCATCTTCACGTGTTTCACCTCGTCCACGAGGCTACATCCACCAATTTATTTGTTCTTTTTATTTCTTTATCCAAATATAGTGCTTACAAAAATCACGGCCCATTCATGGCCGGTTTTATCTTTCCTGAAGGTTCTACACAGAGAGACACTTGTAACTCAACAGCCCTATTTAGGACCCTTATAATCAGCTCATAGAAGAAATTATTAACAGCCCCTTTAGCACATGATGAACAACATTTAGGTACCCTAATAGGTGGGTGTCTTGAAATTCTTACCTTATACTCGGTCAAGTAATATTAGATTTTTTTTGTTAATCCTTTAAGGATACCTCTACTCCTGAATTACTCAGTATGTACTTTCGGTATTATTCTTGAGATAAGCTCATTCTCAACAAGACAAATCGCAGTCTATGCCTGTGTTTATAATCATCAAGACCATTTACGTCTTTATATCTATGTTCATTATCAGTAATTATCTATGCTCATTCTCAGCAAGACAAATCGCAGTCCATGCCTGTGAGAAAAATAGAATGGGGAAAGATATTTCCATCTTGGACAGGGATCTTCTAGCAATTATTGCCAAGCAAAAGTCCTATTAACTTCTGTAAAATGCAGTGCATGAATTAATATGCACAGCAGGCATTTCCTAAGAAGGAACTGAAGAAAAATACTATCATCGTGTAGCTTACAGAGGGCATAACACACCCATGCATGCTCTGGGAAAAGATATAAAAAAAATGAAACACTGCATAATTCTATCAGGCAGCTCAGAGAAGAATGTCGTGTTCTTTAGCTATAAAAGATTGATGGAAAAACCAAAAACTTATGACTCCCACATGTAAAAGTAAAACTATACATTACGCCTTGGTCATTGGGCGAACGGTTATTAAATGACATAGATGCCACCAGAAAAAAAATCAATTAAATGCCAAGGCCGCCCTCTATTAAATGCGCATTCAGTTTTTACTAGATTTCATGCACTGTGCATTCTCAAATGAAGTTTTAGTTTGCTAAAATGTTACTCTAGAATATGGATTGCTTCAGCTTCATGCAAAAATATAAGAATTAAAGAATTCTCATCTGGCAGCTTGGAGGCTTCTTGGTTGGGTATCGCAGCATGTATTTGCTGTGTATTATTTATTTCTCATTGATCAGATTTAACTATAATCATCTAATCATATCAATCCTTGGGTGGAACAAAATACTTCAACCGTAGTCACAAGGGTGTACTTGGTGGATCTAAATCAAGTTCAAAAAGCAATTCGCCTTCAATTTCTGTTGAAGGAACGATGGGTTATTCGCACAGACAAAATATTTCAGGATTGAAAAGACCTTTCTAATCTTAAAGGCTTACTAGCGATTTTTAAACAATTCTTCCCAAATCTGAGACACAGTCTAGAGATACCATGCCTCCGTAATTCTAAAATGTAGGAATGGTAACATCCTCACCATAACTATCCTACACACAGACATCCAAAATATGTATCCTTGAGCTTATCATTCACACATAGACATACATCTACTTGAATTAGCAATTGGTGAAAACACATACCATCCATGCTCCACGTAGAGCGTTTATGTATATGACCTTCGCTATCCATTCCTCTTGAACGCCTAGATATTTGGTTTATACATGGCCTGAGAGAAATCACAGGAATCTTCTTTTCCCTTCCTTAATGCAGAGGGCCTTCTCCCTCAAAACTCTTGGTCCCCTCCTCAATACATGGAGAATGTTTATAACTCAGCAAATTCATGCGATAGAGGGCACAACGATCTTTTTTTTTTCCCCAGCTAAGATACATAACCCTTTGTAGTTATTTTACCCCTCCCTCTTACCTACCAAAGAGCCCAGGGTGCGCTGAACCTTTGACAGTTTTGCAAAAAAAATTAAGGTATTGGCAGCACTTCATGCTGCAGGAATAATTCCCAAATTTTAGGACACTAATTTTGTCACACATACTCGGTAGGTGGTCTTCCCTAAAAAGGTTCCATAAAGAAAGTTAATCCAAGGCATCTGATCTGCCCAACGAGCAATTCCGTTAAGGTACGATGGAATAAAATATTCCTTTAATTGATGTACGTATGAGTGTCTTATGAAGGAATTAATCCATTATTCAAACTTTATAATAATTATACATGTCTTTTAAACAAAGACTTAATGTCTAAAAAGGAAATGAATTCCTCATTTAGATTCTAAAGAAAAAAAATAACCCTTAGGATCTAGTCTATCATTACATGATAGATTTCATTATAAGGACAGTCCATGTACTTTAATGTACCACTTTCTTTCCATCGAGGAATTGTCTTTTTCCACGACTTCCTTTCCTCTTAGGATGTCACCTAAGTTGTTAAAGGAAATTTGTTATATTTTCTTGTATTTACTTAGGTATGTCAAGCATAACTCCCTATTTCTCTTAGATTGAGATATTAATCTAGACGTGAGATATGCTAGCGCCGCTATCTCTCTTATGGATTCTTTAATCATTTGTTCTTATTACCTTTATGCTCCCTAATTTTTACTTATATAGGTTGCAAGCTTTGTTTCCGGAGGGGCCTTGGCCTTGAGCTCCTCACTCGGAGACAAATACAATAACACTTGAATTTACAAAATATCTAGTGTTCTCTTGAGAGGGTTGTTACAGAGATGGATTGTGTTACCTTAACTCCCTTTTGTATTTAGGGGAACATTATTTTCATTAGGTCTCAAATTCTTATGGATGGGACTTAATCGTATTGATGTATAAAAATTATTTGTTACATTAGCAAACTTCGAAATGGAGGCCATGCCTACCTAGAGTGTATCAAAAGATGTTTTATCATGTGAATCACTGGTTGAAGGATATCCTTGGTTATATGATTAACTGAGAGAAATCAAAAGGGATGACACATCCTTCATGATGTAGGTTGTATACCTTATATGTGGAAACTTAAATAGAGAAGTTGGCTAACTTTTGGGGGACGTAACCCCAAGGTTGGGGTGAACCACGTACATTGGTCTCGCTCTCTTGTGTTCATAATATAATTATCTTAGGTACTTTTATGTAATGTGTTCTTGATCGTTACTGCTCTATATGTTTTTTAATTAATGTTATAGTTGATATGATGCTGCAAACAGTCGAACGATTCCAACTGAATGTTTTAAGATGTTAAGAAAACAATCGAACGATTCCAAATGAATGTTTTAAGATGTTAAGAAAGATTGTTATTTGATATTTATAAGATGATCGATAACCTAACAGAGGGAAAAAGATTTAGTTATTTGATAAGGTATTAATGATTAAAAATGGATCATGGGAAGGAATGAAGTGGCCAATGGACTTTGTTGTAACAATAAGTCTTGTCTTAATGACCAACACCTTCTATGGATTAATTTTTATATTATGTTGTAGTCGTAAAGGTAGTTGCCTCATATGTATGGTATTCGATCATGAAGTTATGATTATTACTATGATTTCCTTGGTAGGAAGATTATGGGGTATTTAGAAGGAAAATCCTTCATCGAAAGACGATCCTCAAGAAAGACCCTTTGAAAAATGAAAATGTATAAAATATTGTAAATAGATTTTTCCTTTATACAATGTGTAACATCCCTTGTATAAACCCCTAAATGCATTGTAAACTATTGAATAATATTTTATTCTTCGTCTGGTGAGGAGATCAAGGCAAAGGCCCGACCATTAAGACCTTGTAATGGATACTATCCAAAGCTCCTTAGAAGACCCAAGAGTTGGATGCTTCTCAACGACGGGAAACTGAACCCATAAGGGAAAAGAACAGAAAAAGGTCACAGAGCCTTAACTACGATAACGTAGCCTTGGTCTTGTCATGACTATGGCATCCACAGGGATTCCTGTGTCGCCATATTCAGCCCAATTAAATGGCCAACTACTTAATATCAAACGTAAGTAAGACCTTGAAAAAAGGGTCGAGGGGTTAACCGTAAAGTAGGAAGAATGAAAGGGGAAAACCATCGCAAAGAATTAATAGTTAAGAATATAGATGAGTTGGTCGCCTCATAAACTATGTCAAAAGGAAAAAAGATGGATAAATCATCCTATTCTAAAAAAAATATGACATAGGTTTACCACCTAAATTAAGTCAAAAGGGAAAAGATGGATTAAAGTCATCTTCTTATATAAAATGGCATAGAATTATGTCAAACAAAAAGGTTAAGAGTAAGTCCTTTTGACATAGGTTTATTATATAAATTAGTCAAAAAGAAAAAAGGTAGATTGAGTCTTTACCTTATATATATAAATTGACATACGTTTATTGTATAAACTATGTCAAAAGGAAAGAGAGGATTTAGTCCTTTTCTGGTATAAAAATTATGTCAACACCAACACACTAAGGTTAAGGTTATTATGTTAGATATAAGTATATTAGTAATAATACTCTAGTTCCAACCAACATGCACTACCTACTTAATGTTAGTGGGGGAACTCTCACGAAGAAAAGGAACAAGTCCTTGGCGAACGAAGAAGACTTCACCCTTTAGATTTATCAAAAGGTCGATTTGTGATCCTCTTTGACTTAGTTGTTATATTAAACACCCTATTGGTGAGTCAATACTTGTTGAAAGAATAAATTCCCATTCAACAATTTTGACCTGAAGACGATAAGTATTTTAAACATGGGAATTTCATTGTATTACATTAATGGGTAAATTCTAAGAGGTACGATTTCCTTGGAGGAAATCAAGGAGGAAATCAAGGGAATTATTCTTGTGACAAGAAGTTAGTGCGAAAATGTCGTAAATTTTGCAGTCCATTGGAAGGACAGTAGTGCCACATGGCTTTAGACTAGCTAAGAAGGGGGACGGTGTTAATAGTCCAATGATTACTACCATTAGAGAGAGCAATCTGTGCCCTAATGGAGGAATCTTTGCACTCTCTATCAATAACTTGGAGATTTTAATTATCCTAAGTAGCATCCATCAATTGTGGAGGCGTTACACAGTAGACATGAATGTGACTTATGGAGGCGTTAGGAAATTTTCACTTGATATTTTTCCAAATCTTGGATAAAAGGGGGCATGCTGAGCGAGAGGGGGAGCTCTGCATCTCATGGGAATTTTTCGTGTGTTTGAGAAATTTCGTTGCATGAGGAGTGGTGCGTGCTCCTTTTGGAAGATGGAGACAATGCACTAAAACACCAATATGTTGGCTCATATATACATTGCAACCACAACAGTCTGCGATAGCTATCTAAATTGGATAGGCTCTAATGTATGCTTATACCCTGTATCTTGATGCTTTATACATGTGCTTAATTCCACGATGCAAAGATTTTTTATCAACAACATGGACCATTATCGAATAAGGAGTTAGGTCTCTTCATCTCATTGCCTTATACATCTATCTAATGCCACGACGCCACTAACATTTGTGTCCATAGTGTGGGATTTTAATGAACATGGTATTAGGGAGAGTTTCTCTGTAGATGTTATTATTTGGGGTTTAGGGTGTGCATAGGAAAAAAAATGATCCACGATTTGAAATCGTTGTGTGTTGGAGGAGAACTGATCGAGGAGTTAATTGCAATGACTGGGTATTCACTGCTATTCTTATCGTAGAAATTTTGGCTCGTTTGGCAAATTTGTATTTTTTTTATCACAGAAAATCAGTTTATCATTCAAAATTATTGAATTGTTGAGAACATCTTTACAATACTAAAGATAAAGATAGTGTAGTCTTTCTAATCGTGAAATTTTAGTTGGTCTCTTTTTCACTGTAAAGCTCAGTAAATTCATTCGATCATGTTTGGCTGTTACTACAATATGAATCAATCATGTTAGCAGCAGATTTACATGGCATTTCATGTAAAACATGTCCAATAAAATTCGATAATGTCAAAGCCACCTATATTGTAAAACAATCATTCGACAATTTTCTTTAATGTAAACTCCCCAAGATATTATTCATAACCACCAGCATTGCATCATCATAGTGCTCGAAAAATGACTTACTAACATTAGCATAACAATAACATTCTTTGATTAGATTTTTCCGTACTAGAGTCAATTTGCAGCACAGGATCATATGTACATAAATAACATGAAGAAAGTAAAACATGTAGACACAACACACAGAGACACCAATATTCGAGCGAAGATAAACAACATGAGGAGCAAGCATGAGAGAGACACCAGAGTTCGTGGTTCACATCATCGAGGAGGCTACATCCACCAAAGCTTTTGTTATATTAATTTATCGAGAGCAATCTTACAAATTTGTGCTAGATCCTTTGCCAAATTCTCCGTGATAAATATTTGCAGTTTAATGTGTTAAAACTAAACTTCCTGCCACAATTTTTTTTTTGAATGCACATATAATCACTTAATGTTAATGTTGTTAGGAGTAAGTAGACCCGATTTGCTCATCAAGACATCAATGTTTTAATTGAATTCCAATATCTTCCATTGTATTTCAGTCATTTGCCAAGTGAATACAATCAAACATATCTTCATCTAGAAGTGATTCTGCTAAATATTCCTGTTATTGATTATCCATGGAATGTTCAAGTAGACTCTAATTTTGTTCCAAAGTATTTCAGGCATATTCTAGGCCATTATTATCAAACACATTTTAATTTTTTATTTTACATGAAGAGTTAAGAGCGAACCATTTCTAGAATACCTATAAATTCTTTTATTGTTGATTCCCCGTTTATTTGTGTAATGTTGGTAGGAAACATCCACTTCATAATGTTATGTAGAGCATACTTTATTTTATTTTTGGTTGTATTTCTTTATGCCTTTTTAATAGTTACAAAAATGAATACTTGTTGAATAGGGAAAAAAAAGATGTTTCCTTCATAGGCATGAAAAACATAGCTATATCAGCACACATTTAGATTTAAATGAGTGAAAAGTAAATCACCCACCAAATTTAATTGAAACTAATTGGATCCTTCAAATAAAAATAACATGACAGGTAGTTGTTATATTTATTAAATATATCATGATTCAGCTGAAAATACTCTCACAAACCATTTGTATGTTATTCATGGCTATAATCTGAATCATGTGTTTGTGTGGATTCATTACATTGGACCATCAACTAATTTTTCATGACCCACATACCAAGATCTATATATTGCATTTTAGACTAATTTTCCATGACATCCATACCAAGATAGTCAAAAATAAAAAAAACTTGTGAAAATCCACGCAAACATATTTAAAAAAAATTATACAAGTTGAGTTTTAATGACTAAGACAAATATAATGACGATTAACTTTAGCCCAATCAAAGAGATATTCATCTAGAAGTGATTCCCTTAAGCATTCTTATTATTGATTCCCCATGGAATGCTCAAATAGACTCTGATTTGATCTATATCATTTCAACGATTTTGTAGGCCATTACTATCAAATATTGTTCAATGGTCTTCTATATTGTTTAACTCTAATAAAAATATGAGTCTTCTAAATTAACGATACTTTCAAACCTAGAATAAAAGGCAAAACAACATCACTAAACAAAAATGTCATTGTTACCTTATCATCCTCTTTATCATCCTCCCAATAAGAATACTACATTGTCAAAATGGCTAGAAAACCCTTGACCTCATTGTATTGTCCCTAAAAATTGAAACTAAAAATAAAAAAATAATTAGGCTAGTTAGACACTACCAATTACGGGCATTATTGAACTTGCTGAATGTGTTCAAGTACTGCCGATTTGTAGTAATCTATTCTTACGTCCTACTTCCTTAGTTCAGTTATGATTATTACTATGTTTATTGTTTCTCTTTATGGTGTCGTAGTGTTGAATTACTATTCTATTCTTACGGTTACACATTGCTGTGTATGTTAAATAATTTGTATACCTGTTTCTACCTTAACTTTGTTTTTGGAAGCCAAGTGGGTGGATTGGCGGGACTATTTCTCCCATGTAACTGCCCGAGACGTAAAAATTTATATGGAGGTGTACTTTGGTGACTAAAAACTTGTTACTGAGTGCTCAAGGTTTTCTTCCCTAGCACTCACACATAAATCTAATGACACCCGTTGATTGTTATTGTTGTTCCTTACATACTCCGGTTAGTGGCAAGGTCACTACCACGATTATTATTTAAATGACATAGACTAATTATCCTAAAGCTTGTATTAAACTCAGGGTGGCTAAATTATAACCTAGCACATAGGGTTTATCACTTTGTATAAGTGGTTTATACAATTCCTCCCAATGCCCACATTTAAAGTCAATTGACAACCATTTATTTATTTATTTCTCATTCAAATGAAATATCACGTGTTAGTAATATCAACCAGCATCATACATTAAGAAAGATATTATAAAACAAATGTACAATACCAATTAATAGTGAAAACCTACTAAATTTAATATTTTCATAATAAAAATATTAAAATAACATGATAAAACAACGTAATTACATTTAATCAATAAACACCTTAAATTTAATTAAGAAATAGTGTACACAATCTCAACTTTCAAATTTATTTTTACCATGTGATTTATTAGTTTAAAATGAATTAATAGTTTGAAATTCTAACTTTAAAATCACACTTCAAACTTGTTCCATATAAATCTATAATTTAAAATGATTACATTAAAACCACAATCCAATGGTATGAAAAACAAAGTGGTAAAAAATA
>LPNX010151716.1:51346-121139 GCA_001517045.1 Pseudotsuga menziesii | reverse complement strand
GTTTATGAGAATTCGTTCATTGGAAAGGCATTTTGAAGTTATTACTTTTAATCACATTCCAAGGAGCCAAAATTCAGTATCTGATGCATATGCTAACTACATTTTGGACTGGCATCTCACACACATTCAATGAAATTATACAGCATAACACATAAAAAACATTTGTAAATATACTGACAACCAAACACTATATATATATACATATGAAAATATCTGTTCATACAATAGGTAGGTCGAGTCTGATCCGTAGATCCCAAAATATTCAAAATATACAAAAATATGGATCGTAGTCCATCAAAATGCCCTAAAAACTATGACCGTCCGCTGTGACCACTAGGACCTGGCTGGTCCCCGTGATCTCTGCGTCCCCTGGCCTCCTCATCCTCCTCGGCTGCAGCTGCCTCGACCGCATCCCTGTAGACCACTACTGCCCGAGCTACCCGTCTGAAAAGACGTAGCCAGGCTGGGGGCACTCCTACGACAAACTCCTGCATGGCTGCAGGGAGGTGTTCTATGCGTATGGTGGGTACTCGCTCGGTAAGCCTCGTCAGCTTTGCCTCGAGTACCTGAATCAGTCCAGGATCTCCTCCAGCTACAGGACGTACAAAGGTGCGTGGATGCCCTGCGGGGCGGACTGGTCCAATATCTGCATTTTGACATACCATTTACGATTAGACTTGTGTTCATGTATATATCTTATATCATTAAAAAAAATTTATAAAAATTTTAAAATGATAAAAATTTAAAAAGACTTACCCATGTCTCCCCATGCTCCTCCTGGAGGGAGGACTAAATCTGGGTCACCTCGGAAATCTAATCCGGCATAAGGGAACTGCTCCAATGTAGGCACTTGACGTTCCCACCATGTGTAGAAATCGTCATCATACATACTCTGGACTACGTCTCCTCCTCCCTGACGGAGGAAGATGTCTCCCCATCTGCTCAGCCTCGGCTGACGTGGATGTCTGATCTCCAAGGGTATAGCAGGGCTCATGGCTGGCACTCTCTCGAAGAAGAACGTAACTAATATGCTAGCATATCCGAAGTTCTTCCGTCTCCCTCTCCTGCAATCGGACAATTGCCTCTTCATAAGAGGGGCAATTCCCGAGCACCAGTCATATAGGGTGCCTCTGAAACAATCTACTGCTACTCTCATCTGAGTCCTGGTAGCATGATGTAGCCCTGATGTCCCTGAGAGTCTCACCACAGTGCTGGCTAATACCTGTAATGTGAAGTCCTGTATGTCGGCAATATGTATGCTACTGACCTTCTTCTGTGTCCCTGGTCTGCAGAATACGTCCACATAATTCTGAACACTCAGAGGGTCACCACTCCTGCCAGTGCCCTCTAAGTTTACCGGGGCCCCCCGATGTGATAATCCAGTAATAAAGTAGATATCCTGAGTGGTCATCTCTAGAGTCTCACCCTCAATGTTAAACATCCCAAGGTCATGATCCCAGGTGGTTGTGTTCCATTTTCTTTGTCTAGGTGCTTAATCATCATACTTTATCCTTTAAACTAATTTGAAATTGCTGCTTCCCATGTTCTAGAATACTTTTGCAGTGCTACTTTCCTTCCAAGCTACATATGTCTATTTTAGTGGAGTTCAAAGCACTTTTTGCTTGTATTCAGTGTTTATCTTTTAGTTGTGATTCATAGGATTAAGATGCATGAGTTAAAAACTGTTAGGTCAGTTTCCATGTACCCAGAAAACTGTGCATTCTCTTTAGAAGTTGGTTCACGAGAACACATTTGCCTCTTTACAATGCAGATTACAAGTTGTACTAGTATAGCAACTGTGTTGTATATTTTGCTCACTATGTTCTAGAATACCACTTGCAGTGCTACTTTCCTATTGAACTGTCTATTATAGTGGAGTTCAATGCCCTTTTTGCTTGTATTATGTGGTTGTTATATTGTTTATCTTTTAGTTGTGATGCATTGATTTGTGCTTTAATTGAAGGTAGGATTAAAATGCATGAGTTAAAATTTGTTAGGTCGGGTCCTTTGTACCCAGAAAAATGCACATCCTCATCAGACGTTCATTCACAAGAACAAATTGGTCTCTTTACAAGTACAGGTTACCGGTTATACTAGTATACTGACTATGCTGTCTATTTTGATAGTTACTTTATTTGAATTAAGATTAGAGCCATCTAATTAAATATTATACCCTTGTGAAATATGTAAGACTAGAACATTGTAATTTGTACCTATTGAAAGTAGTCCTCTGTTCGGACGCAGGATGGGGTTAGTTTCAATATAATTGCAATAATTTTATAGTAATTTAATGGGAGTTGATTCATTGTAATAAACAGATTTGCATACAATTGGTGGGCTGGTTCCGCTACTTGGTTACCTCAAGAATTCTCATGCATCGCTTCGTGCAAGAGTTGCAGAGGTTGTAAGTACAATTGTACAGAACAATCCAAAAATTCAACAACTTGTAATGGAAGCAAATGGGTTGGAGTTGCTACTATCCAACTTCATATCTGACTCTGACATAACCGTCCGGACTAAAGCACTTGGTGCAATCTCTTGTAAGTTTGATGCTAATATTTTTATGATATTTTCTGATGATTTGAAAAATGTAATTATAATGTGATGGAAATTCTGGCAAATTTTTATAATCATTCTCTGGATGATCCTTGGTGTGTTTCTAATTTATATTTCAAAAACAAAGGGTATTTCCATCAGCTGATTCTGTAACTTGTTGAATAAAAACTGAGGGTATTTCCCATGTGGTTTCCCCAGTTCTAACATTCCAATAATAATATTGACCACTTTGCTCATGCTTAACAGCTTTCCATTCATTTTCTATATCTTCAATCTTCTGTGCTTGTGCAAAAACAAGGTCTGGAACCATAGAACCATTCGAGTCCTTTATAACATTGGCAGAAGCTTCCAAAACATTTAGGGTTTCCTCTATTGTAGATGCATCAGTCATGATAGATTTTGCAACATATGTACTACATTGTTCAGCATTGACATTTTCTTCGATATCATCCTTTTTATGGACTGAACTATTATTTTCAATAAGTCCATTGTTTTGAAAATCTGCCAGGAAATCTGCCACCTAATAAATCACAAAGGAGCATAGAAATCCGGGACCAACATTTCTTAGTTAAGTATGTAAAAATACAAAATAAAACTTAAGGTCAAGATTTATGACTCAATTGCGGTGCAAATTAAACAAGGCATAAAGATTTGCATAACATACAACCCTCGATAACTATACATGTTCAGTTGCACAACTTGAAGGCTTCAACTCAAAGACAGATGCATGCTTGGTTTATGTACTTTCTTCTTCTCCCAATTCATCATCACTTTACTGGCCAAGAAGCGATAAGGGGTTCTCCTGATGTGGACCTGGAAATGACAAACGTGGCACATCAAGCACAAAAGATGGATGAGCAGAAATGGCATCATTTAATATAATGAAAAAGGCATTTCTATCACTTTCAATTATGACCACAAAAACAAAAGGCTATCTAATCTAAGATCCATTAGAAGAGCCCTCTATCACTATTCCCAAAATAGAAATAGAGCCCTTTAGAGCTTCGGATGATTTTCAGTGGATCGCACACAGTGGCACACCAGACATCAAGGACCTGACACAATAGGAAAGTGTTAGGAGATACAAACCCAATAAAGCTAGAAACATACAAACCAAAGTGGCAATTTCTGCCTGCTGTCGCTCGGATGCTGCCTAGATGGCCCCAACAGGTTGGGAGTCATTCAATTTTCACTGTTGCATGCTGAATTGATCTGACCCATTGAATGTTCCCAATAGCAGAGCCAACCTACAGGGGCTCAGAAGCAATTTCTCATGCCAAATAATATTTGTTGAACCAATATTTTTGAGTTTTCCTATGGAACAAACGCCCCGTAGGCAATTCTTCCTTACATAGGCCTCCATTAAGAAGCGCAGTGAACCCACCTAATGATGATGGTGAAGAGGAGGATCCAACGCCATGATTTTGATCAACAGCACCTCCAGATTCATCATGCAAAGAGGTTCTAGCCACAGCTCCTAATAAACAAGATACAAGCATATAATTAACATATTTTTTCACTCAAACACAAGTTGTAGGCAGTAAGGAAAAATATCGCAACTAATAAAGTACCAAAGAGCATGCATTAAAAACAGTTTTTCCAAGTTAAAATTATACTTGCAAAACTCACTGGCATAAATTAAATGATCAAATATTATCCATTAGAACTCCATGCAATATGCTCTACACCAGAGTATGCCTTGGTGAATCCCAAAGTTAGCAGCTATAACTAGAGCATATGCTTGATAAGTGAAAATGTAAAAGCATATGCTTGATAAGTAAAAAAGTAAAAGCATATTCTTGTCAGCTGCATTCCCTTGACATGCACGAGCAAGAAGATTTTTGCTACCGATAGGAGGTATACCTCCACTTGCTCACATGGAAAGACACTTAGTAGAAAGAATGGGTTAGCATATTTGAACCTCCATTAAATTTGTTACATAAAAAGGTACACCAATGAATTCTTTATGTTTATTTTCTGATTATGGCATATGTGCATACTGCATATCAAACTTTGTTTAATCAATATAAAAGTCACCACTTCAGAAAGATCTATTCTTTCTTTTGATATACATTTTGTTGTCAACAGAATGACAGTTTAAATTTCCATTGATTAGTAAACTAAGGAATAATGGCTTGGTGTCACTGTTGATGAGAACAAACTTTTATACTCAATTAGATGAAAAGAAAAATTGCTACACCAGAATTGTTGGAGTGGGATTTCCTACATTACTCCAAAAGTAAGAGTGCTGGAACTATTGCAAAACATGTGTAGAAAGAATAGGTTAGCATATTTGAACCTCCATTAAATTTGTTACATAAAAAGGTACAACGATGAATTTTTTTTATGTTTATTTTCTGCTTATACACCAATCCTTACAGAACCTTATACACTTGAGCCATTTCTAAGCTCCCTTCTCACGATATTGTTGAAAAAAATCTTCCTATTTCTTCCAGTCAAACCCTCATATTAGTCAAATACTCTTTTTCCTGCTACACTCTTTTCCCTTATGCAACATGCAGGGTTTATGCCAGATGACATTACATTCATGGCTCTTTTATCTGTGTGCAGCCATGCAGGCTTGGTGGGTGAAGGATGGCAATACTTTGATTGTATGAGATGGGATTATCACATCACTCCCAGCGTGGAGCACTATGCATGCATGGTTGATCTTCTTGGACGTGCAAGCCATCTGGATGAGGCTTGGAACTTTATAAAAAAATATGCCATTAGAGCCTAACGCTATTATCTGGCGAGCACTACTTGGTGCTTGTAAAAATCATCACAATACAGAGTTAGGTTTGCAAGTAGCTGAATGGATTATGGAGTTAGAGCCTACATATGCTGGAAATTATGTGCTGCTGTTGAACATATATGCTTGCCAACACACCCATCTGAATCACCAAGAACCTTCGTGTGTGTGATGATTTCCATAATGCCACCAAGTTCATCTCAAAGGTTGTTGGGTGAGAAATCATTGTTAGGGATTCCAATCGTTTCCATCATTTCTTGGATGGACAATGTTCTTGTGGGGATTATTGGTGAAGCTAATGGTTGCAAATTACTAGCATGAGCTGATAAGGAAACTGCATTGTACATTTTTGAATTGGCCTTCTGACATGATCGAATACCAGGTACTCATTGATTTCTGGGAATTTTACTAGTTAGTAACCAACACAGGATGAATTGATGGTATCAGACTTCATTTGGCCCTTACGAGCTGTTATGTGCGCTTAGACCAAGCAAATCAGTGCATATATTAGCTAGATCATCAGGTATACTTGTTCTGATAAGATATGACAGTCATTGAACATCCTCTGTAATGTATTGGGTTTTTTGTTCAAAGTACAATGAGAATTTTCCTGTCCATTTCTTTCTGTATTTCTTGTGGTAATTGGTATTCATTTATTCACAAATGCATCAATCACAATAGCTCTTCAGCTTTTGATAGATAGAATTTTCATTTCTAGTATCAAACATACATCAGAATTGCGATTAGTTACGAATATAGTGCATTAGATTCTAGAAAGAGGATGACTTTGATCTGAATGCAGAATCTATTCCATTTCCTGAGACACGGTACAATCAGAGTAAATATTTAATGCTATTTGTGGAAATTGATTCTTGTCTAGAGCAGGTTTGAAGCAACCAATGCTCGTCTTCATAATATTATAGGCTTCAATAATACAATGCAATGGGAGGATGCTTAGTCCAACTTGAAAAATATGTCATGTGGAAAATACATGAATAGTCTTACAAGATGATATATCTCTTCCAGCTTGTTACATATACATGGGATTTATTGACAAGTGAATCCATTTGGCCATCTCAATGTAAAATGGCTCAACATATACACATACCTTCTTTCATCCCTTCAAACCTAATCCTGAAATATTCAGGATCAAATTTTTATTTTACATTCTATAAAGAAGCAAATATAACACATACTGTTAACATATCCTATTTCAGAATAAATTTCTAACTAACAGAGGTATCGATATATGCACATTTAAAGGAGTTCCCTAGTCAGAACTTCTCTAGCATAGAACTAAGTTACTTTGTCTTATCATACAACAACAATGTCTATATGCACAGGAGTAATTTGATGTTACATATGGATAACCAACCCATTTCCTTCACACTATGCTCTTTGTATAATGTTTGAAGCTGAGAGAGTATATCTAGAATGATATTTGCCAGCTGTGATAGCTCCCTTGTATGGCCAAAATGAACATTATGGCGTAGAATTCTGCTAAAACTTATGAAGTATTCAATTTCAAGCAACTTGTCTCTGCCCAATTCAGGACTCCATGGCAAAGCACCAGCTTCCTTAACATCAATATCTGATAGAGTGATCCAGCCAAGTACAAAACAATATCTTTCAAGTATAATCTCATGCACTTGGGAAGCTTCCCTATTCTGCCACACTTCCAAAATGCGACAAACAACAGAATAGAGATCAGACCAATTTAAACCCAGATCTTGAAGAACTTTGTGTTCTACAATACCCCATTTATGAACCCCACTAACGTCAATCAGTTGCTGAAAGAGATCAGCCATTCCATGCTCTTCTGTGAATCCCTCATTCACATTTATAACACTTTGTACCACATGATATACCCATGATTCTAAATAGCATGTTCCTGTGGGAAGCTGAAAAGTTCCTCCTTGTGTAATTTGTATTAACTTATTTCTTATATTGAAAATCAACCAAGATGGGAAGGTTGTAGAGTGGAGAATCATGTGCTGAAGAATCAACATCAGTATTGAAATTAGCAAAGACTAGCAAACCAATTGTGTGCTGTTAAGTTCCACTGGTGGACAACTTACATTGCTGAGGGTAGAAAAAATATTCTCTGCCATTTTGATTTTTTCAAATGCATTTGAAGAATGAAAATCCATGAGAAGAACTTCCAAATGAAATAGGGATGGAAGACTTGCACAAACTTCTTGGATATTTAAGCACCCTAAATATGTAGCTTTCACTTTCTCAACAATAAAACCAGCGTAGCCTTTGCATATTTTGAGTCTTAAGGAGTCATCTCCCAAACTAGACCCTTGTACAAAAATATTAAATCTACAAGTAATATAAAGAGTTTGTCAGCAATGATCATTGGGATCTTGGTTGGTTAGTGGAGTAGGCATGTTACTAATATTTTCCCCAAGGTTTAAATTTTTCCAAAAACATTATTGTCCTTGGCCATTCTGAACCATTTCTCTTGTCAGTGTAAGAAGTACTAGCGTTATTGTAAAAAATTCCCATAACAGGCCTAGGTGTTGTTTGCACGTATTGACAGGAAACACTTGTAAAAGTAACAAAGGTTGTAGGAACATTTATGATAATGGTTAATATTAATTTTGCAGTAGACATTATAGAACCCCAATGCCACATTTAAAACTTTAGTGATTAGGACAGTGTCATTGCCAGACTTTCTAGTCTTTTTTAAAATGACAGTTAGTACATTGTGGACTTAACTGTTTTCTATTTGGGATTTTAACCAAATTTGGGTGAGGCACTAGACATGATGATGTTTCATGCGAAGTCTCGACTATAGTGTGAAGAGAAATTCCAAATACACTGGATTTACAACTAACGATACAAGTACAACGCAAACAAGGTTAAATTTACAAAGCAACTTATGCAGAGCCAAAAGAGGAGTATCGGTGACAAACTACAAGGATGCTAGTGACTGAAATGAAAAAATGGATTTACAAGGCATATGATATAGTTCAACACATGATTTCTACCATTTTGCTGTCAGTGTTCTTCAGCTGCCATATTCCTTGGGGCAGAGCCAGATCTTGCAATTGATGAGCTAATGTTGTCTCTACTGAAGGTAGATAAGATAAGATAGTTCAACCCTAGATAGGTCAAAGGAATGCGAGTGCAACTCCTATAAGAGCATATCTAATGTGTAAGGTCAAATATCAACAAATTCAGTCCACTCATGGATATGGTGCTTGACATTCAGTCAAAGCCTATTGAATTGCCCTGTGCAAACAACAAGGATTATTGAAGTCTCAGACTTGAAATTCGTTTCTTATCAGTAAATATTTTTTATTTAGATTAGTTGATACACTTGCATAAATCCTTTATTGTGGCTTCCATGTTTAAGCTTCACACTTCTGGTCTGTTTCTTTTGTTACTTTGGTCTTGCATCTAAAATTGTCCATGCCTTATCCGTTTGATCCCACTGTAGTTATGCCCACTGGAATCATTTAATTATTAGACTTGGGCAAGCCTCACTATGATTGTTATTGGCATGATGTTATATGTTCATTTTTCTTGCAGTAAACTTGTCTCTTTGTTGTAATTTAAACACCTAAACTTTGTATATTCAGTGTTTTTCACCTTCATTAGTAGTTTCATATCTAGTATCATCCTGGGACAATCTATTTCATCTGCTATCAAAGCAATAATCATCAAAGGTTCAATACAAACTAGAACATCTGAATGCTATATGGAGAATAACGAACTTGTTCATTAAGTGGCCACTGACTTTATCATGGCAGAATCTACATGTGAAAAGTTGGTTACAACAAGCAGCTTTCAATTTGCAGTTCTGCTTGTAATGCTCACATCCAAACATTTTCTGATCCAATTTGTAGGTATTTAAAATAAAATAAAACTTCACTACCGTCGCTTAACTGACGGTTCTCCATGTCGCTTAACCAACACTTAATATTTATCGTCGTCGCTTAACCGACAGTTCTCCATGTCGCTTAACCGATGTTTAATCTTTATCTTTGTTGCTTCACCGACGGTTCTCCATGTCGCTTAACCGATGCATAATATTTATCTCCGTCACTTCACCAACGGTTCGCCATGTCACTTAACCAACGCTTTACATTTAACCGACGGTAAACTGAGGTGTCGCTTAACCGACGAAAATCCACCAACGCTTAAAAAAAATCACAGTGTCGTACATGCGACAGGGAAGTGTCGAAAATCCAACAATACGGCCATCGGATTTTTGGTCGAAATGTAGTAGTGAGTACATCATTAACAAAATCATCGTCATCATTGTCATTATGGTTAGTCATATTCCATTAGTTTTCTTAATCACTCATCACCATTATGATTCATGTCATGTAATTTTTAAGGTCATTTATATGTCGTTATAGTCATTTCGATGATGATAGGGTCGTTTAGATGTCATTACAGAAATTTAGGTGCCATTAGAATCAATTAGGATCCAAAATTTCCACCACATGCATAATCATCATTGACTTCCACATCGCCATCAACATCATACAATAAATCAACATCATTGTCGTCGTCATATTCATCATCAACATAATTGCGATAATACTGAGCAAGGAACCCTACTACCTCATAGAAATGGATGATATAGTCTTACAATTATCAAATCATATCCATAGAATCTATCATAATTATCATAATGCATCATCATGATGTTTTTAGGGACAATCAAATCCCATTAGGATCTATCAAATTTTGTTGGGTACACTCAAATGCCATTACAACAATTTAGGTGACATTAAGGTAATTTACCCCTCACTATGATTAATCAATATCCAAAAATGGAATTATTACGATCATTTAGGTGCCACTATGATAAATCAAGATCCAAAAGTACTATCACATGAATCATGATCATTGACATTGACATTGATCCCTGACGTTTAAATTAAGAAAATCTGGCGTTATGTTGGATGTTTTCCAAACACAATTCCTAGCTCTAAACCTAGTGCAGTTCCTAGTGCTATTTCAGACATTTTTTGGGAGGCTATTCTGGGTGTTATATGGGATGGTTTTTTGGAAAATAATTGGAATGCTAATTGGGATGACAATTGGGATGCTAATTATCGTCCAAAATAGTGCCAAATTTTAAATTGGGGTGCTAATTGGGATGCTACATGGGACAAAACTTTGGATGCTAATTGGGACGCTAATTATCCGTCCAAAATAGTGCTAAATTTTAAATTGGGATGCTAATTGGGATGCTAATTGGGACGCTAATTGGGACGCTAATTGGGATGCTAATTGGGATGCTAATTGGGACAATAATTGGGACACTAATTAGTGTCCAAAATAGCTCCAACTTTTAAAAAGAGATGCAAATAATGCCATTAAAAGTGCCATCCCATGGAAAAGCATCCACTTTGTCCAAAAAATGATGAAATACACTAAAAGTGATAAAGGAAGCTAATAGAGACGCTAATCATAGGGTTTTGTTGTAGTGAAGGGAGAGCTTTCGGAACCAATTTTCCGATAGTAAGAAAGGAAGATATGGAATCCATGGCTTTGACTGGATAACTATCAGATTACTCTAAGTCACTCAATAGAACTAAGACAGTTATCACAATTCATCTTCATAACTACGAATCTAATAGATCACATCATTCATTTTCCACAGCAGTATCATTCATAAAAAAACTTATAAGCTTCATCATCATTCATCAGAATTGCAATAGAATTGGGATAGATCGAATCATCAGTTCATTGCAGCAACATCATAAGCAAATTCGATACACTTCTCATTGACATCACAATAGAGAAAATAGGAAAACAAAAGGCAACATTTAGACAACAACCGTCATGTCATATTAATTTTGCACAACATATCCAAAACAAATAATTCTTCTCCACACCAGGAGAGTGATTACATCCCAAAATTCAGTATCTGACACAAATAGATTGTAGATTGTTCAAAATAGAAGACTCATCAACACCATGGATAGATCACAACATATTTATCACTCTCAGATATCGACTTGGACTTGTATCACCTTGATCATGATCCTTATCGTTCCCTTCTACAATTTGCAAATCTAGCTCAATATATAGGATTGTGCCTTTACATCAAAGGTACCAACAAGCCCCCCACAAAATATTGTGGCTCATCCTCGAGCCATGTTACGTTGACAGGGTATATGTCAATGTCTTGTCCTTGAAATATTCAAACTATTGCGAGATCTATCATACCTCGAGCTAAAATCTTTCAGCAGTGCTTTGACAGTTGAGCAAATCCTACTGCATGGGGTGTGCTTCCCCATATTTTCATTCGACCATCTTCTAAATTTCTTGCACCAACTATAGCATTGCGACTTCTTTGATAGCCGGCTACCCACCAACTTCTTGAAAATCATCCAACTGGGCATTGTGCTTTTGTTGGTGTTCTTGGGCATGAGCTTCTCTCTGCTATAGGTCCTTCAACTCCTCAGACCATTTGGTCTAAATCATGAGTGGTAGTGCTTGCAGTGACATGTTCAGTGTCGACAATTGTCCTTCAGCTTCTTGTGCATGCGTGGTCAACTGGTCGAGCTGTTCGTCTTGGAAAATGCTTTGGTAGAACTACATCATCGTATCCATGATTGTCTTTTCTTCTTTCTCCATTTTTTCAAACTAGGCCATTATCTCCTCAATTGTAGCCTTTCATTTGGCAACCTACTCCAGCGACGTCTCTAGATGGACCAGGGAATTGAGTAGAAGATTGTTGTCCTGGAGCTGGATAATAACTTCCCCAAGTCACTTGGCATTAGAGACTATAGTAAGCTCAGTGGTGCTCTCAAATATATGTTGACAGGCCTCATCAACAACTTGCTCGACCTCACCACAACTTGTGCACAACTGCGCCTTATCAATGATAAGGTGGTCTTGTGACTTCTTAAGCTCAGTGATTTCCTTGACAACACTACACTGTAGATCGGCTTGTGCTACCTTCAATGCCTCTATCTACTATACCTTCTCTTTCACCAGCTGCACTCGGACCTGATGTAGTTCCTCAGCTTTTTTCTGTAGCTTCTCGGTTGCACTTTGCGACTGTGCATACCCATTAGTAAGCTCTTTCTACCTATTTTCCAAGTCCTGGGAGGAAACATGCTATAGGTCCACAAGTGCCTAAGCGGATAACTTGTTAATACCCAAGGTGATTTTCTAGAGTGGCCACAGTAATAGGTTCACTTCTTCACTCCCCGCGTTGATCACAGTCAGGGGAACTTGAACGTTCCTATCCCACGGCTCATTGTTGATCGACAAGAATTCCTCCATCACATCTTTCTCGGGTGTCTTCCTGGAAACAACCATTGGAGGAAATTTGAGGTCTAAAATGGGATTCCTAAGGAAAATAATAAAATAATAGTTAAAATAATAAAATAATAGTTATTAATTTTGGAGGAAGAATGACAAAAACTACTTTTTTGTTCATATTTTCGACATATCGCCCTGTGGTTTTACTCAAATTTTGAGTGGGAGAGCTCATTGGATGTATAATTTAATTTCACATCCAACAAGTACCCACACTACATACTTTTGACAGACCCCTCTACCCCAAAAATAACAAATACCTGAAAACATGTGATGATGATGTCATCATCATGTTTTTTAGGTATTTGTTATTTTTGGTGTAGTAGGGTCTATTGAAAGTATGTAGTGTGGGTACTCATTGGATGTGGAATTAAATTCTACATCTGATGAGCTCTCCTGCTCATAATTTGAGTAAAAACACAGGGAGATATGTCGAAAATACGAACAAAAAATGTAGTTTTCTTTTATGACAAATATGTCAATTCAACCATTTTGGTTGACTCATTTTATTGAAATTCTATTGGTTCTTGAATTCCAACTCACAAAATTTATTGTTGGCCTATTTTCTTATAAGGCCCATTTTAGACCCCAAATTTCCTCTAATGATCATAAATAGAATTCAACTTATCTCTTACTGCAACAAACCCTTCTTGGTTAGGCTCTCATATCGCTTGCGTCACATCCTCAAAGGAGTCAGTGACCTCTTTGATGAGCCACTGCAGTTGGTCCTCCATCCCTGGTCAGGTACCACTGCCTGCATCGTATTTTTGGATCCATTTGGTTCGAGTTTCCTTCTGCATGTGATGTGCTTCGGCCTTAGGGTCCGTCGATGATTCATTGTGAGAGTCATGAACACTTACCTCCTTCTAGACATGCTTGTCAAGGGCATCATCTGGTGGCTCCTTAGAGAGTTCTTCCTAGCTCATGGGGTTGTTTCATTGAGCTGGCCACTCCTTAATAAGAGAATCTAATTCTTCATCAGCAACTTTGTAGGCCAGAGGTAGCCACTGCCTGTTCGGGTTCCTCTGTGCCTGGATATAAATGGAATGAGTTCTGATAGTGAAATGGATGAGTTGCTGATACTTGGTTGCTACATAATTGGATAAGGGGGAAATTTGACAGCTGCAACTTGCAGTGCTTCCCAATAGACCCAAAAATGTATCGCACAGCCTGTCTGTCAACTAGGCTCCTCAACCCACCACAAATTCTGATAGCGTGCACCTCGACACACCTTCATCGCATCGACTGCCATCGACTGATAATCTTCTGGTTCCATCCATGTGACAAGCGTAATGAGAATTAACATCCAACTGTAGGAAAATGGTCACCCATCCTGAACAGTGAGAGCATCTTCGAGCAAATGGTTGAGAAGAAACAAGGACCAGTTCATTTGCATGCCCTCTACGCATTTTTGTGCACATCTGACCATGCCCTAGTTGAACTAGACTGGTCAATTCCCCTGGACAATATTGCTCACCAAAATATGCACCTTGATACACACTTCCTATGCATTAATGTTGTTGATACGATAGGCACGACCATCATGCTGCAAGACAAATCTCTCCTTCAGCTACTTGGAAAGCTTCTTGTCAGTATCCCACCTATGGATATACTACGCCGGACCTTCCTCATCCTTCGGCAAGCTCGTAATGCTCTCAATTAAGTTGACCGTGAAAGGAATGGGCTCATTCAACTATAGCATCCCACCATGAAAGCGGGCCATATTTGTTTAATGCATGCATGAGCTTCATTCAGTCACCGAAAGTGAGGCATATTAATGAGCACCAACAATCTAGATTTAATGAACACGCTCACCCATGGTTGAGGAATCCTCTGAATTGGTACACCAAGCCCTGTCGGAACTAATTCATAGGGCTCATCCTAGACATATTTAAGCAACATAAAATCATGGTATTCAAACTTCAGCTTGATCAAGGTAGGGATGATATCTACCGAGCAAGTCATCCCTTCCAGCAGTGGTGGAAATTACAGTGGAGACCTCTCATTCTTCATGGGCGGCCTCGACTTCACTCCCATATGCATTGGAGAGACATACCCCAGGATATCATTGATAGAGACACCCCTAGGTTCCATAGAATCTATAGCTTCCAAGCTCGACGGCCTGGTCTGTGCAGTCCACTCGCCTTGCACTCTAGCCGAAGTGTGGGTGTTCCTCTTCTGCGACGGTGTGGAACTGGCCTTCTGAGTCTTCTGCTTTCCTCTAGGGATTGACAAAGAGCCTACTAGAATGCTCATGACTTCTTCCTCAATGCTCGTGGGTTGAATGGGGGGTTCCCGCTCATTGGAAATTTCAATTGCATCGGGGTCGCTCATCATGCCGCACTCCCCAAACCTTACTATGCACCCGATGACTCTGCACCTCTACTTTGCAACTCGCACTCAATACTCTTCAATTGTACTCAGTTCAACACTTTGCGCAATCAACTGAACTACTCTGAACAATTCCTTCCTCCCGTGTCCTGCGTGCTTTTTATAACCACTTCCCAATTCGAAATCATCATTACAAAATCCACCATGTCCATTATAACCAAATCCAGTAGTAATGAAACCAAATCCATCAGCAATCTCACCCTACTAATGCTCAGATTGGCCATTAAATCCTGTCACTTCAATAAGCGCTTCCAGCTAACTATTTTAAATATCTGCATTTATTTCTCATTTGACCAACCCACAGCCATACGACTGTCGTAGGTGGCCTCCCTTCCATCGCTACTAACTCCTATCCTTGCGTAGCCTCTTCCCCTAGGCTCATCTTGTTTTTATCTAACAAAATCCTCATTTTTTTTCACAACGCCGTAAGTGGTGCACAACTCTGACCCCTTCCTATAGGGATTTAAGCAACTCCCATTGACGATCGTTGATAGTACCACACTATCTAATTGTTGTAATTGAATCGCACCTCTAGAAGTAATGGAATGAACAAGATATGGGCCTAACCAGTGTGTTTCTAACCTACCTGGATGCTTCATGAACTTGATTTCATATAACAACGCCAAATCTCCTTCCGTAAACTGTTTATTCTTAATGCGGCGATCATGCGATGCCTTCTGTCGTTCCTTCACAACACGATGGTGGAACCCTACAATAAAGTGGTCCTCTTTAAGCTCGATCAATTGCACAATGCACTATTCTAATGCTTCTGCATCATCCATGCTGGTCACCACAATGATTTTCAAACTAGGAATAATGTATTCCATGGGCATGACTACCACTTGTCCATATACCAACTTAAACGGTGTCTGTCCTATCAACCGTTTACAAGTCGTGTGATAGGCCCATAGAACTACTGGAATTTTCAAGTCCTGGTCATCGTGATTATCATTACATACCTTTATCTTCAAGGGGGATTGGATACCTGTGTAGAGTTTTAGTTCTCGACGCGTTTCGGACTGCATAGTTGAGTCCATCTTCAGGAGAAAGTATATCTCAAATAGAAGCTGCACGAATTTTTTTATATTTATATTGCTTTGTTATGATCTTCCGTTTAATTTTTGAGAGCCGAATTTAATTCATAAGTGCCAAAGTTTTGAAGAAAAAGAAGATTAAGACAATATTTTGCCCTCCAAACTCCCTGAGAAATTTGCTAGATAAAGCAAAAGACCCCATCAACCCAAAACTAAGAAAAGGTGTTTATTCGTTTCCATGCTCATGTGAAGACGTATACATAGGTGAGACAGGACGCTCAATTCAGACAAGGTTAAAGGAGCATTGTGCAGATGTGACCCATGGACGAATTAAGAAATCAGCAGTAGCTGAGCACTCATCAAAGACTAACCACCATGTATGCATTGAAGAAGCAAGAGTCTTAGCAATTGAGGAGAATTACAACAAGAGACGCATACGGGAAGCAATTGAGATTGAGAAACACCCAAGAAACTTCAATAGGGATTGAATTAAAGTCGGCTCTCAAAAATTAAACGGAAGATCATAACAAAGCAATATAAATATAAAAAAATTCGTGCAGCTTCTATTTGAGATATACTTTCTCCTGAAGATGGACTCAACTATGCAGTCCGAAACGCGTCGAGAACTAAAACTCTACACAGGTATCCAATCCCCCTTGAAGATAACTGCAACCTGTGAAAGCCTTAATGATTACATACCTTTGTTAACATTGTTTCCAATATTTTGTTGAATGCTTCAACAATCCCATTCTCTTGCGGATGGTATGGCGTGCTTTTCTTATGTTGCACCTGTAACTCCTCAATTAGTGCTCCCATAGTGCGGTTGATAAAATGAATTCATTGGTCACTCATCAATATCCTGGGACACCCAAACCATGTCACAATATTCTCAAATATGAACTTCACTGCTATTACAGCGTTACAATCCACAACTAGTGTGGCCTCTTCCCACCTAGTCATATGGTAAGTTGCAATAATGATGTATCGCGCATCAGTCCTCTTTTGTGGTGGATTAATTAGACGCATAAAATCCACAACCCATTTATCAAAAGGTTGCAGATTTATGTGTGACACAAGTGACATCTCATCCCACCGCAATGGTTTACCAACGCGGTAGCAGACGTCACAACTATGTGCATAGTCTGCGGCATCATTATGCAATGTAGGCCCCCATAGCTCAATGTGCAACACCTTCTACACAGTAGCCTTCCTCCACAGTGATCACCCATGATTCCTACATGTGCTTCTTCTAGAATGGGTCCCTACTCATGTGGTAGGATATGTCGTCGCAAGATTTCATCTGGGCCAAGCTTGAATAACTGCCCAACAATCAGCTAGAAATATGAAGCCTTTACTACCAACTTCTTCTTCTCACTGGTTGACGGTTCTCTGGGGAACACCAATGGCCAAGAGATGAATGATTGGGGCATAATTATCATCTATGATATCAACATGAAATAGTTGTGCATGTGGAAATCTGTCATCATTATTGGTAGGTTCTTCCTCGGTCTCAATGCGAGACAGGTGATCGGGACCAACATTCAACCGTCCTAGATTCACAACTATTTCAAAGTCAAATTCCTAAAAAATTAGTAGCCAACGACATATCTTCCCCACCAACACAGGATTAGTGACCAAATATTGCAAGCTAGAATGATCGGTGAACATCTTGAAGTGACCGCCTAACAAATAGTGCCTCAAATTTTGAAAGGCTTAAACCATCACCAAGACTTCTCTTTCGGTCATTCTATAATTTTGTTCAGCAAACGACAAATTCCTACTAGCATATGCGATTGGGTGGTCTAGTTCACCCTCACCTGATTGTGCAAGCACAACCCCCTGTGCAACAAAAGAGGTGTCAAAATGCACATGGAACTCCTTGTTCCAAATGGGGAATACCAGTATGGGTGCGGAGGCCATCTTGGTCTTCAGTGTCTTAAAACTTCCTTGACATTCCTGACTCTAATCAAATGCATCATCCTTCTTTAATAGATTCTCCATAGGGGCAATAATCACAGTATATCCTTTGATGAACTTGCAATAGTACCCCATGTGCCCTAGTGTTTCTTGAAGCATCGTCACATTTGTCGGTGGAAAAAAACTAAGAATTAGCATGATCTTCGCTAGATCAACCAACAGACCTTCCTTACATACTATGTGTCCGAGTAGCATTCCAAATGACACATAGAAAATGCACTTCTTAGAATTTAATGCAATATGATGCTGTCAACACCTTTCTATCATCAATCGCAAGTTATCGAGATGGTCCCTAATTAGCCCATATACTGTCCAATCATCCATATATACTTGCATGAACTTTTGAATAAAGTCTTTAAACATAGCAACAACTACCCAAGAAAATATTTTTGGCACATTCTTCATCCCAAAGGGCATGACTGTATATTGAAAACAACCCCATTCAGTGACAAATGTGGTCTTATGGTGATCCTCCTTTGCAATCCAGATTTGGTGGTACCCTGAAAATACATCTGTGAAGCAATACATCTCTTGACCGCCTACTCCTTCAAGGACCTCATCTGTAAATGGAGTCAGGAATGGATCATGCACGCAGGCATCATTCAACTTTCTTAGGTCGATGCAAATGCGAAATTCACTGGTATTTTTATCCTGAACCACCATAGGGTTTATCCACTCAGATTATTCGATAGGATCAATGATCCTAGCATTTGGCATCTGGTCAATATCAACCTTCACATGGTCCTTTTATCATGGGTTTAGTCGTTACAGCCTTTGTCGCACAGTTTTTGCATCTGGTTTCAACAGGATTTTCATCTCCCCCAGGTCCCCTAATATCCCCTTCATTTTTGAGAACCATGTTAGAAAAATATCCTAAAATTCATGTAGTAGTTCCATGATTTTGGCCATTGTTTCCTTGTCCCAATAGTCCCCAATATTGGCAAATTTCAGGTGCTCTTTTGAACCAATGTTGACTTTCCTGATCTTCAACAGTCAACTCATCGAATCCTTCAGTATGCCAGGTGCTGTAACATTGTGGCTTCCTTCTAACTTGGCAATATTAACATTCCACAACTCATCATCATCTTAAAGTTCCCCAGATATATTGTAACATGTCATGATGGATCGCATCGCGCACTGCGCATGTAGATAAACTGGGTATGCGACAGGGATGACCTTCAGCACTACATCACGGATGATTTGCAATGCATTATGTACCTCTCAGTTGGCATCCTGTAAACTAAACATTTGCATAAATCAAATAGACAACTCCTCCCAAGTGGTTATAGTTCTATGTAGTTTTGCCGCTACATACCAGGACCTCGGCATATTGTCCAGAGTATGAACAAAAGCATGGACCCACTCAACTTTAGGTCATGATTCCCATAAGGCCTAACATTACATCAAGTGGCTAGAGGAATCATTCCATCCATTGTATCTCCCAGCATGATAGACCTATGAATCACCAAAGCACACCATCATCAATCTCTGACACTGTACCCAGTCATGGATCGTCTTCTTGTGCGTCGCCCACCATTGGGCTAGGGTAGCCTTCAATACTATATCTAGGGACAATACCCTTTATGGTTCAAACACTTTTTCTTCAAATTCTTGAAGGAATTCTAATAGCTTTGGAATCCTTTCATAAATTGGAAACTCAACAGTATTAGTTTCGATGCGACAGAGAGACTATGTGATCAACCAACATTTCCTAAACCACACCTCATGCAGCCTATTTTTCAAATTTTCCAAAGAATCATCAAAATCAGAAGACACAGAACCATCGCTGCACCATCCAAGCTCACCATCGATGGTAGGGTGTATATATTCTTCATAGATATTATAGGTGTGATCCCAACTTATACTGGATTCATCCCTCAGAGGTTCAATATATTGGATTCCTTCCTGATAGTCCATGGGAGAAATGACCCTAACATCCTGGTTCTCAAATGTCATAACCTGTTTTTTAAAATTGATAACCAACATACTATCATTAGCCCACCCAATCCCTAGTAGTGCAAGATAGGAACCTCCATCTTCAACCACTTCTATCACATCAAAATAAACATACGTTTTCATACCCTCAACATTGATAACCAGGTTTGAGACACGATCGATGGGTTGAACCTTTGCCTTATTTTCTAGTCACAGCTGCACCAGTGACCATCCCAATGTTGGGTTCCCCATTAGATGCCAAGTTTTCTTTCTCAGAATGTTTACATCTGATCCGAGATCCAGAACACCTGAGTCAACCTTGTAATCTTCGATCTAGATGTTCATTCTCATCTCCTTTCCTATCTTCCTATTTTGGAAGGCGTTCACTGCAGAATCTTTCAATGTCTTATCCCGATGGTTCAGCAACTTCTCAATATCAAGAAGGGCTTTGGGATCCCTTTCTAGCGATAGATAACTCTCAAAGAACTACTGCAAGGTACCATGCTTCCATGATGGTCCTGCCTCTATAGATGGATCAAAAGCAGATAGCATTGCGATAATAGGTAACTTACCCAGATTTCTCCCGGTTACTTCCTTGGCCTCGAAGAAGGTGTCTTTCTCCGTCACAAGATAAAATGCTACATTTTTATTTCCAGTGAACCGAACTTGCTGACACGGTTGATCTTCTCTAGTTGTCGCACCAATGTGAGTGACAACCCCAACATTGACATCCTTCATTCGTGGTTTGGCTTGAATTGTTGCAATTGTCGATCCTTGATTCAGGTTCTGGGATTGATTCAATTGTGGGTTCTAATTTAGTGTTGGGTTCATCGGTTGATTCTAAGTCTGTGATGGGATCTGATTCCACATCGTTGGTTGGTTATATACTTGAAATGTTAGCTTGTTCTGAGTCTACAAATTTTGCAACTGAGAAATGTTTCCATCCTACCACTTTGCAATCAGCTGAGGGAAATTTTCAACATTATTCTCTCTAGCCCCACAATGTGTACACTTCACATGAGGAAAATACCTCTAGTAGGGCCCGAATACTCCACAGGTATAACAATGGATTGATTCTTGACCTTGTCCTCCTCCTTGACCGAAGCCTCCTCCTTGTCCCCTGAATCCTCCGCAGAATCCTCCTCAGAATCCTTCTTGCTAAAAATAAGGTTGGAGAAACTACTACTGCAAGGGGTTTGGTTTTTGCTATACATAATGTGCATCTTGAACATATTGTGGCTGAGGCTAAATGAGTGGTACATGATTATACTGCAGTCATGGAGTAAATTGTGGTTGCACTATGAACTGCGATTGCGGTGCAAACTGTGACTATGACATAAAATACTGCTGCGGTTGTGATAGGATAAAATACATCTTAGATGATGGTGTATACTGCACCTACGCTGCTTTATGTGCCATTTGTGGCTATGCTTGCATTGCTTGGGGGTCCTCACCTTTCACAAAGTATGAATCATATGTCCTTTCTTGGATCAATTCATAAGCTCGAAATTTTTTATTTTCATGTCCTACTGATCGACAAAAGGTACAGTAGAGACTCTATGTAGCCTTGGTAACCATGTTTTTCATGTAGTCACAATTCCCATGTCGATGCCCATAGAACTGACATATGCGGCACCATGGTACACCAGCGTAGCTCAATGGGTTCGAGGCTCCTGAAAAAAAATAATTTTGGAATGTCGGACATGTATCCTTGGTGTGTCCATCCATACGAAACTGGGTGAACCAAAAGATATTCCTTATCCTTCTTGATATATTACAGTTGGAGCATCATATTGGCCAACTGTGTTTAAATCTGGTTCATCTCGACCACGTTTTCTCCTACCAACGATGCTTCTAATTTCATCCTGATTTCCAGAGCCTCGCTCTACATCCCAATATTTTTTTGCATTAGTGGTTGTTTGATATGTGGGACAAGCATGACGACGAACCACTCCTTGTGCTGAACATCACTCATCTAGAAGCTGACTAGACCCATCAACGTCTTAAACTGTTGATCAAAGTCCCAAATTGTTTCATTGGGGAACTGCTTGATTTCTTTCAACTCGGTAATGTGCTAAGCTTCAAACTTCAGCTTCTTGAATTCTTGAAATAAACCCTTACGGATCTCATCTAATTTTTTTGTTGTACCTCCCTGAGGAACAAGCATGAATCTCATGTACCAATCCATTGCAAGACCTCTGAGGGTGGTTTCTAGCTAGATTTTCTTGACATCGTCATCCACAGTCTGTCGGGCGGTCCAGATCACCTCGCACAAGAACCAATATTGCTCTGGGTCATCGGTGTCGTTTCCATGAAATATTGGTAGCATCATTTCTTTGCCCACCATTCTAGGTCTTCTTCCTCTGGCTAGTACTCTACTGCTAGACTACTGCTGACACGTCAAGAAAGTGGACGTAGGATGCACGTTTCTTCCTGGTGGTGGAGTAGTGCGTGGAGGTGTGGACACGTTACTGTTAGGGTTTGATCCTGTCATCCTTCTGGTTGTAGCTTGGTCCTGGTCGTCCTCCTTGTCACTGAAATTTCACTTTGTCCTGTGTGTTTTTTCTTCATGGTATTGCACTTCGATTGTAGCATGACCTTCTCCTATCCTTTGCCTCTTCTCTCAAAAAATTTCTCCTCCTCTTGTACAACCACTTGTTTCCTCGATGACCTTTACAATCTCACTAGAACTCATTCCCATCTACCCCTTACCTTTCCATGTGACTCCCCCCTTTTGTCACGGTGTCTACATCCTCCGCACACTAGATTTCCACTACTCTTGGTCCATCTTCAGAATACCTTTTTCATAGGAAATATTTTTAATATATAGCTACAGCAACAGCAAAAATATACCTCGTGGTCTATTGAAGAACTCCCTTTCTACCTCACTAAATGACTTATTGGTATCAACTACAAACTTGGTAATGTAGCCATGGAGGATACTGTCCAACCACACCTCGACAACCCATGATGCCTTATTATCTGTTTCTTGTAATTCCTTGATCAGCTTCGGAGTCTAAGATTTCAGCTCTCCTCCTTGGAAGTTTTTCTTCTTAGAAGTGAACTTAGCGAGCCACTCATACAAGATGATAGGAAACTCACAAAAGAAGAATTTGTGAAGACCATCATGAATATATCTATCCAACCAATTTCCCATCAATGGCTTCAGATTCTGATTTTCTATTTCACCAAACTCTCGTAGTTTTATACCAATCCACTCCTCGATCTCCAGTCGAGTCGTATGCCAAAACATATCCTCCTTTCAATCAAAACTCGATCCTGGAAGCATAACCATTTGTTGACAAAAACCCACCAACAAAGCCTCATCGACAGGGGTTCTCACTCTATCTATGCCAAACCAGTTGTCGGTCCTAAATATGCACTATCTAACACAACACTTAATTGTCAACCCAAGAAGGTAACTTGTGATATGCAAACAATGTATATACAGGATTAAGGCCTATCCTAATCTAATCTATTCTAAACCAGGTTATTCTAATCTAGGGAATTATTCAAAATGTGTAATAAAAAGTTTTCTAATCTATCAATGATCAAACTTATCCAAATGTAAAGCCCTAATATTACTTAGAATACTCTCACATCTACCAAACATTCAAATTTAAATCCATGTCTTATGCTAGTTACAGAGATGAAAATACTCTTAATTTAACTTCAAAATAATTATAAGACTAAAGCATAACCTAGGAACTATCTAACATAACTCAGAATCTTGAATAAACAGAAAACTATCTGTCAACACAGAAAACATAATAAGTTACAAAAAGTGAACTAAGACATAGAAAACATGGTAAGTTATAGAAATCAAACTTATGAAGTTGATGTATCATTTGACACTTTAAAATCTTTTATTACATTAATGGATTTTTAAGAACTACTATTATAGAGCTTACTGATTCATCTTAAAAAAGAACTGTTTCTATGATCAAAACTATTTCAAACTAACTTGTATTTTAAAACTAAAACATAATAACTATAATTTGTAGAATGAATACAATTAATATTTAAAAACAAAATTGAATAATATTAAATCTTTAAACCATAACGAAAATGAATACCATCTATATATCCTACAATTTAAAGGAAAATATAATAAACTTTATTTTATTGGGAACCAAGTTTTACAAACTTAATGTATGACTTTCAAACTCAGAATTTGAATCTACAACAAAACAAATCAGACTTACAATACTAAGTATTTAAAACAGTATTTTTAAATTTCTCCTATTACCTGAGCTCGGTTCTAAAATGAAAAGTACTATGAATATTATATCATTATAGTAAGTAAAATATGATTCCTAAAGTTAATTGATCCAACATAGTTCTTATTTGTAATGGAAACACAAACAACTGACTAACCTAACTATAAACACTTAAAATTACAAAGAAAGGGCTTATGGTCTGTGTTGGTGGATCCTTGACAACAATACCACAAGTCCTTAGGAAGTTTACAGACTAAAAATACTTAAGCCACAAGCATATAAAAATATTAGCAATATAAACTAGATTAGATTATGATTTACCAAATTAACTGTGCTTTATAAAAACATCACAACTTTGTCACATTCAGAAAAAGAACCGGCAATTAGCAAAAAAGCACTTCTATTAATCGTTCATTGTGTTCTGCATAAATATCATCATGGATGTCTACATACACACTATTCTATTCTCTCCATCTATCTTTCTTACTATTCATTTTCATTCTATGGCTCTCTTTATATAGCTCGCAGGCTAAGATAACCATTCCTGTTTTTATAGTAAAAGCTCAATCTACTAATTAAGGATACAACTGCCCGATCCCTTAATTTATGGTTAACAAGATACACTTTGGTTTGATGTCGAATACAAAATCTTCATCTCTATGGCACGTAGTTCCTAGAGATGAAGATTTCATTAATTTGTACATGAGTCATCAGCGAAATTGAAGATGCAATATTGGAGACGGATAAACTCAGAGTTGTATGATTAAGGTATCCATGTATGGAAAGGCTCATAATGATTAACTTCTACTGAATTCTAACATGTGCTGTAGAAATCAAAGCATGTTGCAGAAATATAATTAGTCACAAATCCTTCAAGAAATAACATTTAAACATTAAACAAAGGAAATTAATGAATTATCATACTTTAATAACTTGCTCAATATTTGGATGAATATGTGAAAATGTAGAAGGATTTGTGGAATAAAAGGATCGAATGAAGATATCAAAGGTATATATGAAGGGTGTAAAGAGGTACAAAAGAGTGTCAATTTGGTGAGCCAACATACTCCCACACCTAAGTATTTGCATTTCCTCATGCAAACATGTCTTTTCAAAATCTCAAAATTTTTCAACACTAATTTTTAACCTTGCTGACAAAATAAAAGATATCCAGTGCTTCATTGTCCTGTTTCCTGGCAAACCTCTCTCCCATGCCTATCTATTTGCATGTCCCATGCAAACAAACCAGATATAATCTTCAAAATTTCAAAACTCAGTTTTAATATTATTGACAAGGATAATGTGGCATTGAACACAATGTTCAAGTTCCTACCAATTGGATTTGATCGTGCTTTCAATTTCTTTTTCAACATATTGATATGAGACAAGTGCTTACAGGCCTCAACTTTCGAGTTCCTTACTAATTTCTGAAGGCATTTTATACCTACAACTACTATATCATGCTTTCCTTTAAATTTTTCATTCTTCTCTAGGAGTTCAAGTGTTAGGATAATCAACCCATATTTACCTACCTTAGACATTAATTAATCCATTTTTGTCTTATTTGCCTGGTTTCTTATATTCCACTCTATGCAAGTTGTCTTCCACATGTCCTAGAAGTCAAAATTACTAAAACTAAGTCATGGAGCACTTGGGAAACCTCCTGGAAACCATATTTAGCATGTTTGCTTTATTCCAGATCCTCCAAAGCGCATATCTACTTTTCTTGCTAAGTTGTCTATTTTATTGAGAAATAAGGCAAAAGGGAAAGTAAGACTAGGTGTAGTTGACTTGTTTTTTTCCCTCATCATCCTCCATCCTTTTCTCCTAATAAAAGCATGTATGAGTTGTCTTTCCATCCCTTATTAGCTTTCCTACTTGACTTTTCCAATTTGTGAGCCTCTAAGTGGATTTGGAAATTTCTTTATGCACCTATGGGGGATTTGACTAGATTTAGTAAGCCTACTTTTTGACTATTTCGAATGGCATCCTTATGCATTCAAATCTCTCATGAAATTATATATTTTAGCAGCCTATGAATTCACAAGGTTGGCTATTGTACACTTACTCAATACAGATTAGTGTTATGCTCCAATTTTAGTCTCCTTTGTTTGTAAATTTGCATGTTTGATTAGCAATTTTGTGAGTGCAATTGTTATATCACTCGATTTCAATTTCCACATGGTATCAGAGCCTTTGTATATCAATTTCTCTCCTTCCATATTACTATTGCATGTTTGACATCTTGACTGGGAGCATATTCTGCTGACTGAAGGGCACAATTTCTGAGCTATGGATCAATCTCAGAAGATCATCTTGACTCCATTTAATTTCTTTGAACGGAAAGTAGAGATGGATATATTGTTGAGAGAGAAAGGTCTCTATAAGGTGACTATGGAAACTAAGACAGAGTGCAATGTAGCTTCAGAGAAAATTAAATGGCACAACAGGAGGGATGAGGCCTATGGTAGTTTGTGTCTGAGCATTTCAAGAGACCTCCTCTTCCATCTTGATGGATTGACATCACCTAATGAAGTGTGGGAGAAGCTTGTACAGATTTTTGGTAAGATAGATGAGATGAGAGGACATCAAATTGAGAATAAATGGATCTCTTTGAGTCCCAGCAGCTTCGAATCATTTTAACTCTATTTTTCCAAGTTTAAAGCCCTTGTTTTGCAGCTTTAACAGTGTGGAATTGAAAAGAAGGAAGAGAAACTATTTTTGGCCATACTCTTGAAGCTTGGCCCTGACTATTCAGTGTTTGTTTCAACCTTCCATGCCACCAAGTTGACAGCTCAAGACTAGAATATTCCTAAGCTTGCAGAGTTCATGGAATCCCTCATACAAGAACAAGATTAATTGGTGATGATGGGCACCATCAAACCTTCCAAAGACCAAGATTTGGTTGCTGGAGATTCAAGGGTGGATTCAAAAGGAAAGAAGAAATCTAAGAAGCCACCTGAGAAAAAGAGAGACAAGAACAAGTCTCAAGAGGAGCCCCAAGGCTCCAAGAAGAACTTCCAAAAGAAGAAGAACAAAGGAGAAATGAGCAAGTGCGCATACTGCAGTAAGGGCTATCATCTTGAGAGCTGTTGTATGAAGAATAAAATTGACATACTGACCCAACTCAGGAAGAAGAACAACATCTCCCTTCCTGATTTCTCAAAGAAGAGGGAAGGAGGATCACATTCAGAGGACAGAGAGAGAATACATGCTTTAGTTGCTGGCACCATAGACTTTGGAGTTTCAAGACATATGGTTTTGACCAAGGATGAATTCTCCTCTCTTGACATGTGAAAAGGTCCACCAATAGTGCTGGGAGATGACTCTCTGATTGATAGTTTGGGAAAAGGAAGGATTGATCTTCACCGTGGTAAGTTCAATAATGTGTTGTATGTTCTAGGTCTTGCCTCTAACCTCTTTCCAGTGTATTAGATGACTCACATAGGTTCTCCAAAGAAGGTCATCTTATCCCCTTATGATGTTGAGATCACAGAGATCTCGAATGGTAAAGTCATTGCAAAAGTTTTTGTAGATCACACTTCGAAGGTATACATGTTTTCACATTTTCTACCCTACTCAAACCCCTCTGCTCTTCTGATTCATGCTAATGAGGCAAGCAAGCTTCGAAATGAAAGATTTGTCCATCTTAACTATAAGTATATTTCTGATCTGAGTGAAAATGATATGGTCATAGGGTTACCAAAGATTAAGTTTTCCAAGGGAGTCTGTCATGTTTGTACCCTAGGAAAACATCCAGAGCACAAATTTGAGAAAGTTAGTCATGAGAGAACCTTTGCACCTCTTGAATTTTCCAGGTATTGTTGGGTTTACTTCCTAAAGCACAAGTCTTAAGTTTTTGACCTCTTCAAAGTCTTTAAGACCTTGGTTGAAAACCAGTTTGGGAGGAGACTCAAGATCCTCAGATATGACAATGGTGGTGAGTATGCCAAGTATAATCTCCTTCAATATTTTAAATATGTAGGTATTCAGATGCAGCATTCGATCCCTTACACACCACATCAAAATGGTGTTGTTGAGAGAAAGAACAGATCATTGAAGGAGATGGCAACCTGTATGATGGAGGCTAAGAATTTTCCACCAAAGATTTAGGCCAAGATTATAAAATATGCATCTTATATCCAGAATAGTGTGCCTAATAAACATCTTGATGGTATGACTCCTTTCAAATTTTGGAGTGGGCACAAGCCAGATGTGACCCATTTCAGGATTTTTGGCTCAAAGGCTTGGGCTAGAATTCCAACTGAAAATAGAAAGGCTTTGCATCCCCAAAGCCAAGAGTGACTATTTGTTGGGTATTCTGAAGATTCAAAACGGTACAAGCTGATAAACTTGAGCACAAACAAATCCTTCATTGAAAGGAGTGTTCAGTTCCAAGAAGAGCCTTTAGCAGCAGTTGAATTTGGAGAGTCTTCTTCACCACCAAAACCATTGAATGTAAGTGGAGAGACAAATGAGTTTGCTGATTCTAATATGTATAATAATGATTATTTAATTCCATATCCTAACATTCCTAAAATACCAAAATGGGTAGAAAAGACCATTCATGTAGCTGGGGAACTAGCTGGAAATCCTAGTGACCCTAGGATGACTAGATCTCAGTTAGAGAGTGTCCTGTGTATCAAAGACCCTTTGTTTGAAGAGAAGTGCTATCTGATGGTTGAATCATACCCACAGACATATGAATATGAAACACATGATCCAATATGTAAAACATCCATGAAATAAGAATTCAGCTCGCTCCATAAGAACAACACTTGGGAACTAGTTGATATTCCCCCATGGAGGAAGCTAGTTCAATGTAAGTGGGTTTTCAAGACTAATTTTGTTTTTGATGGCTCACCTTTGAAATATAAGGAAATATTTGTAGCCAAGGGCTACTCACAGGTACATGGTATTGACTACAATGAAACCTTTACACCAATGGAAAAGATGGACTCCATAAGGATAGACTTAGCTATTGCAGCTTCGATGCAGTGGGAGGTACATCACATGGATGTGAAGTGTGATTTCCTAAATGGATATATTACTAAATATATTTACATGTATCAACCTCAAGGTTTTTTTTCTAATCCATGTTTTGTGTACAGGCTAAAGAAATCATTGTATGGGGTCAAGCAAGCCCCTAGGGCTTGGTATGCCAAGGTTGATGGCTTTCTGCTATCATTGATTTTTGTTCAATGCAAGTCTGATACTAATGTTTATTTGAAGTTGATTCATGGTTCTTTGATGATTATTGTCTTGTAGGTGGATGACCTTCTTATTATAGGAAGTTCAAAGAAAGAGATTGCCTCCTTGAAGCATGCAACAAACCATGCATTTTCTATGACTAATTTGGGGTTGTTGAACCAATTCTTGGGTCTCGAAATTGCTCAATCCAAACATGGAATCAAAGTACATCAGTCCAATTATGCCTTATATTTTCTGAAAAAAATCAACATGAAATATTCCAAGCCAAGCAAGACTCCCTTCCTTTCAGGAGTTAAGCTTGAAGAAGCAGGTTCTTCTCCTATGGTAAATAATGCACTGTATAGGTAGTTGATTGGGTGTTTGCTTTACCTTACAGACACTTGACCTTATATTTATTATGGAGTAAGTGTGGATTCAAGATACATGGATCAGCCTCATGAGATCCATTGGAGAGCAGCCAAAAGGATCCTTAACTTTGTTCAAGGAACAAGAACTCATGTGATCTTATACAAAGCTAAATCTGATCTTGATTTGATTAGGTTTACTGACAGTGATTGGGTAGGTGACAACATAGATCAAAAGTCAACATCAAGATATGTTTTCATGCTTGCTGAAGGACCAATAAGCTGGTCAAGCAAGAAACAGAGTGCCATAGCACTCTCATCTACAGAAGTAGAGTATAGAGGAGTTGTAAATGCAGCAACTCAATGTTTATGGTTGCAGGGAATACTTGGTGAGTGTGGCTTCGAATCAGAGTTTTCAAATATTATCTATTGTGATAATTAGAGAAATATTTGAATCTAAAATGATCCAGTTCACATATAGAGAACCAAACACATTGAGATCCATATGCACTACATCAGACAGCTTGTGCATGATGGCACCATTCACCTACTCTTCTGTGCATCTTCAGAACAAGTAGCAGACATCTTCACAAAAAAAAATTGTGTGAATACATTCAGCAATATAAAATCACTACTAGGGATTTCTGATCATGCTATGAAGCATGATTGATGACAAGATTTTTAAATTTTGTTTTACTGTCCTTGTTTAAGGGAGGATTTTCCCACTGGGTCTTTGCCTCTTTCCTTGGTTAAATGGACATGCAGCATGTAAAGGGTGACTAATACTTGTTGCTAGGCCCTAAATTTTTCTGATATTTACTCATAAATGTATGCTTAAGGGGGGCTGTTAGAATAATCAACCCATAGTTACCTACCGTAGACATTAATTAATCCATTTTTGTCTTATTTGCCTAGTTTCCTATATTCCACTCAATGCAAGTTGTTTTCCGCATGTCGTAGAAGTCAAACTTGCTAAAAATGAGTCATGGAGCACTTGGGAAACCTCCTGGAAACCATATTTAGCATTTTTATTTATTCCAGATCCTTTAAAGAGCATATCTACTTTTTCTGCTAAGTTTCCTATTTTATTGAGAAATAAGGCAAAAGGGAAAGTAAGACTAGGTGTAGTTGACTTGTTTTTTGCCCTCATCATCCTCCATCATTTTATTGTAATAAAAGCATGTATGAGTTTTATTTCCATCCCTTATTATCTTTCCTACTTGACTTTGCCAATTCGTGAGCCTCTAAGTGGATTTGGAAACTGCTTTATGCACTTATGGGGGATTTGACTAGATTTAGTAATCCTAAGTTTTTACTATTTCGAATGGAATCCTTATGCATTCAAATATATCATGTAATTATATATTGCAGCAGCCTATAACTTCACAAGGTTGGATATTGTAAACTTATTCAATACAGATTAGTGTTATGCTCCAATTTCAGTCTCCTTTGTTTGTAAATTTCTGAGTGCAATTGTTCTATCACTTGGGTTCAATTGTTGGTCAATATTGATTGATAAACTATGCTGGTTTTGATGAAATCCTAAAATGTGCAGGTTGTTCAACCTTACAGTGCCCCTTTTGTTGTGATTTGCAGGTTTTAATAGGTGAAATCATTTGCTCCAGTAATTTGAGATGGATTCTTCCATCGAACTCTTGACTCTGTTCAATTTCCATGCATGGAAAGGAGATATGGAAATCTAGATACATGCCAGAGGACTCTATCAGGTCACTATGGACATTGAAGAAGAGCCCACTCATGTGATAGACAAAGCTAGATTCTTGAACAAGAAAGGTGAAGCATTCAGATTCTTGTGCCTCTCTATTTCCTAGGATCTTCTTTTCCATTTCTCAGGATTGAAGAATCCAAAGGAAATTGGGGACAAATTGGAAACCTTGTATGGAAGAAGGATGATTTGAAAGTATACCAGCTTGAATACGAGTTGATGTCTCTCCAGCCTTGCAATTTCAAGACCTTAAATGTTTTTTTCACAAAGTTCAAGCACATTGTCTTACTGTTGAAGAAATGTAAGGTGGGATGATAAATTCATCATCACCATACTCTCCAAACTTAGAGCTGATTATTCATTGTTTGTCTCTACATTCCATGCGGGGAAGCTCACAACCCCTAGATGGAAGATTCCTTCACTCAATTCCTTCATTGAGTCCCTAACAAGTGAACATGATAATCTTGTCCAGATGGGGATCATCATATCCTCCCATGATCAAGCCCTCCATGTCTTGGGGCCCAAAGATCTGAAGGGTAAAGGAAAGCAGCAGAAGAACCCAAAATCCAAATTCGAAGCTCCTAACCCTAAAGTTGAAAACCAACAGCATGAAGAGCCTTTCGGTTCAAAGAAGAACAAAAGCAAAGGGCATCATGGAAAGGAAAAAGTAAAGTGTTCATACTGAGGGAAGAGCTTCCACCCTAAAAATGCCTGCATGAAAAATAAACTTGATGGAGCTACTTCTCTTCTTGAGAAAAATCACATCAATATTCTGGAAATATTTAGGAGGAGAGATCAACAAGATCGGGAACCACAACATGAAAGAGGTGATGCTCTCATGGAAAGAACTTCGAAGTACAAATCACTATTGATATATTCTAGAGATTTGAATCACATGATGGCTGAAAGAGGCTCTTTCTTATCTTTGGAGATCAGCAAATCCATTCCCATCCACATGGGAGATGACTCTACAACATATCCGAAGGAAAAGTTATGATAGACCTTGAGAATGGTTATTTTTCCAATGTTCTGTATGTACCATCTCTTGCATCAAGCCTCCCAAGTGTTTATCAGATGACACATACGGGAGTTCCCAAGAGTGTGATACCCCAGTGTTGACCCCATTTGCATTTAAAGACACATGATGTATATTTTGTAATTAATAGTGGTGTGGAGCTAAAGGCAAAAGCCCCACCATCGATTTGGTTGTGTATGTTTTTACAATCGAGATCATTGTCGATGGTATGTCATGCTATCCGACACATTAGGGTTTGGCATCATGTAAATATGCACATCATTTAAAGTAAACCTACAACCAACTATGATGGTGCAACGTTAAATGAAAAGGGCATGATTTCCTAAGGTTGAGGGGGGGATTGTATAACCCGTGGGAGCGGATGGGGAAAAGCCATGTGTCAAACCTTAAAACCCCTATTTAGTTGAGGAAGTTAATGCTAGGTAGGGGTGGGTGGAAGGATTTCCCCCATGTGCCTCCATCAGCTGGTTCAGTCACCCATGGGGGGGGGAGTGGTCTCCTCATGCGCTATTTGGGATGCTGGCCATTCTGTCCACTCTCAGGGATCATGGGCTATTCATTTTCCTCATGTAGAGGGAGATAAAATGAATTATGATCCATTGGGTGGGGGTTCGTTGGTTCTCCTTCTCTCACTAATTGTTGGTCAAAGTATGCAGTTTTCCCTTCACGCACTGCTTGCGCTCCTATTCGGACTGTGGAATGTCCTGGGAATTAATCATTGAATTGTAGTTGCTATGAGTACATATGCTGTGTTGGATGCATTCTTTACCTCACGTACAGGTCAAGTATTGTGCTTCCTACAACGAGCTTGAAGAGCAGCCTGAGAGGCATGATGCCAGCTGTGTAAGTTTTTTTCCTTCCTGCGCAGATGTTTTTCCCTATCGATATTGGGGATCTGGATTTTTCCCATTGCTGACTATGTAAAGTGCCATGTCTCCTTTGTTGAGAAGGGACCATTGTTTTCCCATGTTTATTGGATGAGTCTAGACGGTGTAATGTTCTACTGCTTGATCGTTGAACCATGGCTATTGTCTTCCTTGATCAGTGGTTGCTGGCCAAGAATAACTCAGGGACTATTTTCCCCTGTCAGAGTGGTAATTGCTGGTTTTGTTACATGCATGTAGTGGTTGGTCTTCGGACTGTGTGGAGTGGGATTGAAGGCTGGGTATGCTTGAGAAACTTGGGATTGGGAGACACACAGACAGAGTTAGATGGTTGGATTTCTTCTCCACAATCCCAGAAGAGCACTGGCAAGGGAAGTCAGGGCCTAAGGGACTATGAAGCAGAGAAGGGACTGATTCCTGGTGTTAGGTGTGTGTGTGGGTGTCTTAGAGGTCAAGATAGCTCTGGTGTAGGTGTCCTTAGGTCTTCCATGAGCTCACCAGCTTAGCATTTAGCTTCTCCCAACTCCTTGATAGCCTGATAATCCCTGCTGTGTGGGCTTCGCGGATTTGTGTACCTTGGCTATGTGAAATCCTGCTTAGTCCCTTATTCCTTAGGAATCATGCCCAGCTCAGGGGTGGCAGTGTTGCTAAGAGATTGATGAGCAAGCTGGCCTATGGTTGGGTGGAACGTTGCAGTGACATAGTTGGTTGCGGGACAAGTTCTTTATGAGATAACTATCCTCATCTATTTCTTGCCTGCAATTATGTCTACTGTTAATGAACTATGATGAACGTGTGTATGAATGAATGTTGTTTTCCTTTCGCTGAATATATGTATGATTATGCATCTTATTACTTTTGATGTTTTAAGCAACTTATGTATGTTCATGTTCATGGGGCTAGTTTCCTGGTATATTTGATGGTTTAGTAGCATCCTCTTCGCCGGTCAGAGGGTCAGGGACATTACAGTATTGTATCAGAGCTAAAGGTTGTAGCATGGGCTTGAATGGGCCATGAAATATCAGCTAGCAGAGGTAGGCTTTCCTTTGCCTAGCAAAAATCAGAAAATTTGGTTAAAAAATTCTCCAAGTGCCAAACTCATCAAATCCTCAGAGGACTAAGTGGGAACATCCTCCGATACAGTGGAATACTTAGTCGGAAGACCCCCCGAAAAGGGAATAGTTGAAGGAAATTCATGAAATTTTTTCTAAGTGTCCGTTGGCCATCGATGGAAGATAGTGGAAGGTGGAGCCACAGTTTTGGAGGAGAACAGACAAAGACCATCAAAACATCGGCCCTTTTTAGTTGAAATACCATCCAAAAGAGGCCATCAACGATTGGTGGGGTTTAGCTGTTTGGATCATCGATAAATAGAGGATGGAAACGCCGATACATCAGCAGGAAAAAGGTGAAAGGTTGCTGGAAATCAGTCGTTTGAGGTGCTGATATGTCAGCGTCAGAGGAGGTTTGATGATGGGTCAGCGAGGACTAGAAGAATTCAGAGCTGATACGCCAGCCCAACTTAACTAAATACTACTGAAACGGCGGAGAAAAATAGTGGGTGAAACCACCGACAGCGGCAGCAGAAAGAGGACATAAAGTGAAAGTTCCAAAAAAAATTCTAAGCATTAAAAACCAACGGTGTTCGATGCCACTAAGATGAAGGAATCAAGGGATTGTAAACCCACTATTGTGGATAGCTAGAGGACTATCCTTCCGAAGGATAGAGCCTCTGATCACCGACATAATAAAGAAAGTTCAAAAATTTTTCTAAGTAACAAAATCATCATCCATCAAAAGAAGATAGTGGTTCGAGCGCCTGCCATTGCGGAAGCCTAGAGCACTAGTCTTCTAACAAGAAAAGTTCCTACTACCGATGCCGATCATGTTATGCCTTATCTTGCTGATCGAAAATCATTAGTGGATTGGGTCACCGATCAGAAAAAGATCGAAGATGATGAGCTGTCGTTGCGGCTGCTGATTGAACTATTTCGTCGATGAATAAAAGGTAGTTGAGCTGATGAAAGTTTAGAAAGGAAGAGAAAAATTTCAAAATTTTTCTAAGGCATGGAATCATCGGCCATCAGCGATGGTTAGTTGATCAGATCATCGATTCTTAGATGATTTAGTTGTCGATGAGCTGCTTCGAATAAAGTTAGTTGATCACTTTCAACCGTTGCGGCCATATAAGGAACTGATCACCCGATGAGCATCCGAGCACTGATACCACAAAAGCCTAGTCGCTCTGACTGCTGACAAAATTGTGAACTCCGGAAGACATAGTTCGATTATGGGTCACCGTTGTGGAAGTCAAAGGAACTAATCATTCGATGCATAGGACACCTGATCACCGATGCAACATGGTTAGTCTATGCTATTGCCAATGAAATTCACCGATAAGATGCGGGATAATAGACCACTGTAGACCCAATTGGAAGAAAATAGGTGAGTAACTTGCCAATCGGAAGCTTAGCCGGTTCACCCATGGAAATTGTAGAAAGATCATTTTTCACCGTTGCGTCTTCTCAAGGGACTCTGCACCCGATGAATAGTCAGTTTCCTCACCGATGCAAATCAGAAGATTAGTTGGTTTGCCGCCAAAACGTCAAAAAGAAGTAAGCAAACAGACCGCCGATGAATAGTCAATTTGCTCGCTGATGCAGATCAGAATTTTAGTGATTTGCCACTAAAACGCGGGAAAAGGTAGAGGAACAGATCACTGATGAGTAGTGGGGAAGATTAGTGATTCTAGCTGCGAAGCATCAGAATGATAGTTGGAAGGAGACCCGATCCTGTACAAGGAAATCTAGGTTTCTCCAAGGTGGATTTTTCGAGCAAATTCCAACTATTTTTTAGTGGATTTTAGTAGACTGTTAGTGGATTACAGGGAAAAAAAGGAAGATAAAATTCCAGGTGGATGAGGTTGACATTTTAGACCCAAAATTCAGTGGTGTGTTTTGCCATAATTTTTGAAATGATGTGGTTTTCACACCCGAGGTCAGAATGAAGCATGTGGATAGGTGTTGGGAATCTTATCCAGCAGGGAACAAGGGAAAATCATCAGAATCTGAGTATGGAGCAACAAGTGCTAGTGATGGCTTGAAAGAGAAATGTGCTACTGTCAATATGGAAAAACCCAAGAATTGAATGCCTAGAGGTAGCAAGACCATCACTAGTAGAAAATGAGAAATTAATGACTAAAAAATGACTAAAATCAAGCTATAAATGACTATTTTTGAGTCGGTGACGAATAGTAGCAAATTTCCACTATCTTATAGCTAGTCATATTTCACTAGTCATTAATAGCTTGACTTAGTAGTCATTGATTTAGTCATTGATAGACAATGATTTAGTAATTGATAGACAATGCTTTAGTCATTGATAGTCAATGATTTAGACATTGTTTTAGTCATTGATAGTTAATGATTTAGTCATTGATTTAGTCACAGATTTAGTCATTGATTTAGTCACTGAGTTAGTCATTGATTTAGTCGATGATTTAGTCACTGATTGCAACCATTAATGACCAAATATACCACTAAATAAAGTACTAGATGTTAACATATTAATGACTAAACTAAATATGACTAAGATAAAGGGAAATTAGCTACTAATAGTCATATATATGTGAATTTAGTCATTTTTGCAGTCACAAATTTATGATAGGGCACAGAGGAATCGAACCACCAACCTCCTTCCTATAATTAGGCAGGTGCTCTACCATTGAGCTAGCATCCTTTAAGAAGTTTTTATTGCTTGACAATGATGATATTCAAACAAATTTACGATAGATATCAATCTACAAACTACATAATTATTACTATTACAACTTACCAGTAACTAGTATTTATGATAAACTAATTTATGAGAGCTATGTACAATTTTCCCTGTAACTAAAGCTAATAAAAATTTAAGCAATCACCAAGTGTCACCCACTACTGGACTTTCAAAAATGACATCACTTGAATAGTTACATGAATATCAGACAACTTATCAAATGATAGGATTCAACTTTCCTATATCAAATGACCAAATTTGCTGATGAAATAAATGGTCCGATATCATGTTTGTAATCACCAATATTTTTTAGCAATAAGCACAATACATCCACCATCCTACCCTTGTATTCTGTCAATTTTGTTTTCCTTGTTAGCTATATGTACATATTGACTTTTACAGTTTTCTTGAACAGACCATATAGGTGCTTTGTGGCTTCCTTGGAAGCTTCATGTAAAGGAAGGTAGTTAACAGTATTTCGGTAGGGAATCCATGCTTTAACCAATACATTTCCAAGTCTGCACAAATTAAAGTCTATGATTTTGAAAATGAGATGAGCATAATCATAACAGATACAGGTTCCATCCATAGAATGTATTAACGAAAGCCTATCTAAGGAACTACTCTATAAAACAGTTTAATTTAGTTTAGATTCTCACAATATATTCATTTGAAAACATCACTAAGGGAATTCATATTCAAAGTTGTCAGGAGAATTGACTATTTGGAGTTCATGCCTGGCACAAATATCTTAGATTAATGCAATTCCCATATCCATGTCCATACTAGGATAGTCCATAATGAGGTGAAGATCCATATTTATCTTTAGTCTCCAAGTTAATTACAACTTGGCGACTATAAATACATAGTCTTGAGGATGCTATTTTCTCCTTTTCTCATCATTTTGCTATGTGTTTGGATCACTTTTGTAACAAATAGTAGAGATGAAGATGTAGATGAACTGCCTATAAAATATCAAGTTACAGGCCTCAACCAATAGCAAAGTACCTAATCCTCTATTACTTTGGTAACAAATAGCAAGGAGGAAAATGTAGCTTGACTACCAAAAATATATTAAATTATAGGCCTCGACCAATCAAAAGTACCTAATCCTCACTGATGCAACAACAATTCAAAGCTCCAACACCAATAGAGAAAATTCTTCAATAAGTAAGGCAGTAGATTAGATTGTTTAATGGTTAAAAGGTTTTAATTTCAAATAGGCTATAAAAAGTCCAATTGCATAGAGCACATGCACAAAACATATAGACCCGAAATCTAACTGTGCAAATTTTCTAACAATGAACACCAGAGGCTATCTTTAGTAGAGAAGCTTGGTTTTTATGTTTATAAGTTAATTCGCATTATGGTCAAACTTGCAAGAAACAACACTACATCACATCAATATTAGTTCAATTCCCATGAAATCACATCAATGAGTACAAGACAACATAGGAGGCCCCAAGATCATGGATAGACACAACTGAACTTCAATGGACAGACACAACTGAACTTCAAAATCATTCCTTGTTAGCTATTTGTACATATTGACTTTTACAGTTTTCTTGAACAGACCATATAGGTGCTTTGTGGCTTTCTTGGAAGCTTCATGTAAAGGAAGGTAGTTAACAGTATTTCGGTAGGGAATCCATGCTTTAACCAGTACATTTCCAAGTTTGCACAAATTAAAGTCTATGCTTTTGAAAATGAGATGAGCATAATCATAATTGATACAGGTTCCATCTATGGAATGTTTTAACGAAAGTATATCTAAGGAACTACTCTAGAAAAAAGTTTAATTTAGTTTAGATTCTCACAATATATTCATTTAAAAACATCACTAAGGGAATTCATATTCAAAGTTGTCAGGAGAATTGACTGTTTGGAGTTCATGCCTGGCACAAATCTCTCAGATTAATGTAATTCCCATATCCATGTCCATACTAGGGTAGTCCATAATGAGGTGAAGATCCATATTTATCTTCAGTCTCCAAGTTCATTACAACTTGGCGAATATAAATACACAGTCTTGAGGATGCTATTTTATCCTTTTCTCATCATTTTGGTGTGTGTTTGGATCACTTTTGTAACGAATAGCAGAGATGAAGATGTAGATGAACTGCCTATAAAATATCAAGTTACAGGCCTCAACCAATAGCAAAGTACCTAATCCTCTATTACTTTGGTAACAAATAGCAAGGAGGAAAATGTAGCTTTACTACCAAAAATATATTAAGTTATAGGCCTTGACCAATCAAAAGTACCTAATCCTCACTGATGCAACAACAATTCAAAGCTCCAACACCAATAGAGAAAATTCTTCAATAAGTAAGGCTACAGATTAGATTGTTTAATGGTTAAAAGGTTTTAATTTCAAATAGGCTGTAAAAATTCCAATTGCATAGAGCACATGCACAAAACATATGAAGTATTATATATGTCCACAAATATTCCATTCGTCAAAATTAACTACACGATAATGATACAAAAGGTGCTTTCTATGTTATGGAAAAAATATGTGACCTGGGCAGCATGATTCTGAATAGTGTCCAGTATATATTTCTCATGACCAGCTTCTAAATGGCGTCTTGCTCCACTGATCATGGCCATTTTTATCGACACATTTCTCGGTGATTCTTTATCTTCCCCCAACAATGTCTGCATAAAAAACCTAATTGGAGAACACGAATTTTATCTCAAACTCACAGCACATATAAAACACCAATCATCACAATGCAGCAACCTAGGAAAACACTAAAACAATTGCAGCAAGTTATTCACGCCATTATGATATTTCATTCACACAAACAACAATCCAGAATATATATTACCAATTGAACTTCAAAGCATAAAATAAGTTCTTAGGTATATCAAAGAGATGACCTGAAGCAAGTGCCATATCTTCTGAATGCTAACAGACTTTGGGCCAAACATCTCACTGGCTAATCACTCATAAGCACCTTTGAAAGTTGTTGCAACCTGACACAAACTTAAGGTAAGGAACAAAATTCAGAAAGCAAATCCCAAAGTACAAGACCAATTTCCATGCCAATATATTTTACACTTTTAAATATGACTTCATTACTAAGACATGCTTAGAGTTCATAAGCATACCAATAAACATAATTGCAACATCAAGGACAGAAAACAAAGACATGACGTACAGTTACCTCTCCTTCTCTATAGCATTCAATATATTAAAATATACATGCAACAATAAAGGCAAGCCTAAAGCTGATTTAAATACACATTAGTCAATTTAAATTTCGAACATTTTAAGAACCTTGAGGATGAAACACAAAAAAAGTTTACAGAAATAAAATTTATTGATAGAACTCCCTCAAATATTTAGCTTAGTGAGTTTCAAATCAATAAAATTTAGGGCAATAAGTGACAGTAAACAAAGAGGAATGCTGCAGTAGTTTGACCTGTCAGAAATCCCATACATGAAGGATGTAACCCTTTTGAAATATCCTAGTAGAATTCAGCATTAAAGCATTCAACATCTATGAAAATTAAGTATTCCCACATCCAAAGATAACTAACAGTTGAGTCACCTTGAAGGGTAGTCAATCGTCCACGTTCCCTTGTAGAATTAAGGTTCCTCACCACGTCTGCATATGCTGAAGCCTTCCTTTCTAAGAGTGGCTTTTCAATGGAAGTCACCAACTCCATACTTTGTGGGCCCTCTAACAGATGGGAGCTTGCTGTAACTGAGGAACTTCAAGCACTATGACTTATACCATAAGATGTGTTGCTACCATTTTGTTTAGGGGTCACTGGCAGATGACTTAGATTGTGTAAAAAATCTTTCTTCTCTTTTTGCCAGTCATCCTATTCATCAATTAAACAAGTTAAAAACTTCCAGAAAACCCATTGATCAAAAAGACAAAAAAAAAGTGTTTTCAAAATAAGAGACATATTGAACATCAGAAGAGTGACAAACTGGCTATTTTAACCACATCACCACCTAATTAAGGAGTCTGTCTGAAAAGGGAATACTAGTTTATTCATAAATACAACTACTAAAAGAGGTCATTAGATTTTATTGTTCCTTGATAACCACTTGAAGATGTACCAGAATTGCATATCGAAATTTAAAATAGATAGAAAAGCATTACCAATTATTTATAGTATTTCCATGGGTATTACACTTTAACCAATAATACTGTAATGACATACACCAGAACCTTTCTCTTCCAGTACATTCAAAACATTGATCAGACTGGTGACATGAAGATATTGCTCTTACAAATAGGACTCAGTACAATCCAACATGCAATGCATTAGTGGTAGCAGAGTTGAGACAAAAAAATGGCACACATGCCTGCCTCTGAACCTGGAGACAACAAAAGTTGAGAAAAAGTGGCATACATACATGCCACTGAAACTGGCCATTGTGCATAATTTTGGCATGTTTATGTTGAAGGTGAGCACCATTCTCATCACTAATTACGTGCCTTCCACTGAACTTGGTGACCTTGCATAATTTAGGAATGATTATGTTGAAGGAAAGCACAACTCTCATTGCCAATTTAATTTGCAATGCATGGGGTGACAACCTTTCCATATGGAAACCATCTTGGTCGGTTCTCAACCAACTCATGCACAAAGCCATCTATATTCTCTATTGTTACATTTGGCATCACAATAACATGGGCAATGTTTCCATGGCAAGCAAGCTGCCATTTGTAGACTAATGGTTGTGTGTTTGCTTCTCAAACCAAGTATGCCAAACGTTTGTTAGAAAATTCTAGAAAGGTTGAATGTAAAACAACATCTACATCTATGGAGACTGAGCTAAATCTTTCATCCACATTTGACTCAAAACCAACTAGTGGGTCAGTATATAGACAGAGTGTGTGGAGCTTAATCTATCTTTTAGCCACCAACACAAATGTCACAAAATTAAGTTTTGTAGTTAGGGATATCTCCAGATTCATGACAGGCCCCAACACTGAACATTTGACAACAGCCAATAGAATCTTAAGGCATATATAGGGTACATTAGATTTTAGCATTCTATGGCGAAAGAAAAGAGTTCCAGTTAGTAGGACATATAGATTCATATTGGGCAAGATTGGTCGATGATTGGAAATCCACTATTGCATATGTTTTGAGCCTCGGTATAGGTGCAAATCTTGGTTGAGCAATGAATGTGTAGTTTCACTTTCCTCCACTAAAGTGGAGCGTGGGACAGTCCTAAAAGGAGCTTGTGTGGTGGTTTGGCTGAAAAGACCGCTTGTTGATCTGCAAGTCGAACAAGCTAATCCAATAATAATTCAATGTGACAATTAACATATATTCTCAACCTAGAAAAGAATCATGTCTCCCATAAGCACACAAAGCATGTGGAAGTATATTTTCATTATATCCAACTACTTGTAGAGGATGTGGAAATTGAGCTGCAATATTGTACAACATGGGAACAAGGGAGTATACTGTAGATATTCTCACCAAGCCACTCCTCTCGGTCTAGATTAGTTTACAAAATTTAAGGTTAAACTTGGTGTGTATTCCAATATGACTATTAAGGGGTGGTGTTAATGTAATATTTAATTAATACTAATAGTCATTACTTAGTAGGATTAAGCTTATTTACATTATCAAGTTCTGTAAAAGTTAGAAATAGGTATTAGATAACTTACACAATTAAAACTTCCTTGTGTATTCTGACATAAATTCATTCAATAATCAGTTAAGTACATTTTATCTCTTAATTTATGCCTTGCATTTTGGTGAGTTTGTTTGTGTATCTATGACAGATTTTATATTTCCTCACTCCTTTGGCAATTATCAAACTAAACATTATAGGGATTGTGGCCAATGGTGCAACACCATCAACAAAAATAAGGAACACAATTTACGAAGCCAAAGAAACTATTGTGAGCATATGAAAAAATGTTCAAGAAACTACAAGCTAAATATGGAGTGATATGTATAATCTTGGGCTTCTGTTGATGGAATGCTTAGAGACGTTGGACAGGGAAGATGTTAGAGAGATTCATGCATCTTTAGACATTAAATTAGTAACAATTGGCAAACAGAAATTTTGGATTTGTTTCTTCACTAAAAGATATGCATTATTCAATCAGAAGACTGTTGCTGATTGATGAACTAGAGGATAAAAATGACCTATCACCAACAGGTTCAAAAGGAGATAGAGAGCTCTTCACTGCAAATATGTCATAAGAGTATGGGGAAGAAGATGAACACAATAGCAGCTAGCCCACAACATTGTTTAATTAAGGTCTTTAGTTTGTTTTATCAGGATCTCTTTAATTTGTAGTATGTACTTTTGTTTGGTTTTTAACAGATAGTAGCCTTTTGGATATAGATTAAAGGTCCTAGTCAGTGTAGCAGAAAAAATTTAAGGCAGCAAAACAAAATTTCCATCCAAACTTACAGAAACCTGTTATCATGTAAAGTTGCATATTATTATTCTTGTGAATAAAGATTTTAAGCTAGTTCCTTATAATAAAAACACCCCTTGAGTGATCAAGGGATGATATGATAATTCCATGGTATCAATAGCATCCGTTTCGATACCAAATCGATATAGCACACATCAAGATACTATTAGTCAATAGAAACAATTTGTAGTGAGTGCCTATGTGTTTTGAGGTACAAATGATGGCCCAATCACCTTCACCACGTGTCACATCCACCCATTATGGAAATAAGATACTGAGAGAAACTACTTAAAGTTAGATGATTATAAGGAGAAAATATATATTATACACAGCAAATTATACTGCCCAATTTCAAACATTTAGAAGACATTATGCCCATGAATATATGAAGTCTATCACCTTTCCCATTTGTATTCAATGTCTCCTGTAGTTATCCAACTATTGGCTATCTTGGGTGCCCAAGTTGCAGGATTCTGCTCACCCCTGCATAATCAAAATTCATGAAAATAAGATTTGAGTGACCATGCCTCTTTAATTAAACCATGAATTAAATGTATAGATTATTGTTTACAAATGCCTCTTACCATTCACACATTGAATAGAATATTGGGCGGCCTGCCTTTCTAAGATCTTCACTCATTTTTGGGTACCTGTATATTTTCCAGACAAATTCAATACTATAAAGTCTAGACCCATGTATAAAAAGCTCGTTGATCAAACATAGTACAAATAGATTGTACCTCTGCTGAGGATTTATGCCACGATTAAAGCAGTTATCATATTTCAAATAATCTATCCCCTACACCAAGACATTCCAAGAAATATAAAAATTAGTCATAAATTCATACTCTGATATCAAAAATATCTAGATGGACTTTTAATATTAACTCTCTTTTTTAGAAGAAAATATAAACTCTCTATTATTATCTAGTGGAAAATTCCATACTTTTAATGGGCCTAAATAAGTAATGTTTGGATACTTTGTGAGATGGGATCAGTGGAGTGGTACATGTGTCCACCCATGGATTCAACATATCCCACTTTGTTTCTTCATCTTGAATTTGGATTTCCTATGCTAATAATTGAAGAAAAATTCCAGGTACACTGCTTTTGGCCCTATTCTCCTTTCCAAGTTATCTAGGCCTCCCGTTGAGAGAATGCCCAATCTATTTCTCAGAGATTTTCCCAGAGAAGAAGTTGGGCATTGTAGTAAGTATTCTGGTTTACATTTGCGATGATGTTGCAATGGAGTAGAACTATTGGTGTCATGCTGCTCCTTGTTTCTATTCATGTACATGTAATAAAACCATTAAAGAGAACCTAAAAATGCCAGATCCAGTCATTGACATAAAGGCAAAATTGATGGAAAAAGGAGGTCTGATCCAGCTATATATTAGATCCATGTTGACATGAATTCCACATTTGGCCAGAGGAGTTACAAATACAGTTTTAGTAAACTTCTTCTAGGTTTTTGTTTTTCTTGTTTTTGCACTCAGTTTGCTGGGGACAAAAAGATAGTGATTGAGGAAAAAATTGAGAGAAAAGATGCAAGGCTTCAATCACAATAGGATGCAGACCCAGACAGAGAAAAAATATTTGCTGCTAAAGTCAATGTGCAAGGAGGAGTGCAATGATATGTAATTATGCTCTGCACAGTCATTCGCTCATGGAGTAAAACATTAGTCTTTCTTATAATGTTTTCTTTGTTGTGTAATGATTCATGAATATTTTTTTCTACTGATATATCCTGCTTTTGCTTTAGAAAGCATAGATCAGGACGCTTGTAAAACAAACTGTTGTGCCCTATTTCTAGGAATCTTCATAGCCTTGGTTCTTTGCTATAATATGTACTAGCAGGTGTTTCTGGGCATCCTCAAGCAGTTTTATTTTCTTTGTTGTAATTGGCATTAGCAGATGCTTAAAAGACTGATCATTTATTGATAGAAAACTAGCAGTGATAATTATATCTCACATATGAACTGCATCAGTAGATATAGTCATATCTTACATATGAATTGCTTGTATTGCATATAATAGCTAAAACATCTTATTCCTATAAAAATATGAAATACATGAAGGGTGGGAAGTACCTCAGTGTTGTGAAGATAGTCATAGATATCAGAGGCATAGAATGTGCACACCTAAGGATCTTTGTTATTTGTGTTAATGTCAACAATATTAGATTCTTGCAACCCTCCTGCCACTGGAGTCCTTTCTTCAAATAGGTGGACTATAATAAGTATCATTGTTATAACAGTTAGCATACAAGAAATTGCAGCTCACATTGAATAGTGAAAAAAATTTAAAAAACCCTTCAAATTGTGAGAACTATGTTTCCAGAAACAAGAAACAAGGAATGGAACAACAAATGCGTCTAATGGATTTGGGGTAATAAGAAGCATGAAATCCCTCCAAATCCCTCCATATTATGCATATAAATTTGATTGGTAATGCACTTTAATGGGGTCAGTACAGGAGCAGGAACAAGTATGGGACAAAAACAAGAAATGAACCCTGGATTTAGGAAATAAAAAACAACTCCCCTAACACCCTCTATATTATACATATAATTTTGATTAGTAATGGACAAATATAGGGTCATGCAAGGAGCGGGAACAAGAATTGGAACAGAAACAAGAAATGATCCCTCAGGTCAGGTTTCTGGTCACATAGCACATGAGCGATGAATCAAAAAGAGTTTATTCATAAAATTACCTTCCAATGGTTTTGAATTTAAATTATGCTTTGATATGTACAGGTTCTGCAAAGTTTTCTTCTCCAGTGAAGCAATATCTGAGGCATTGCTATCAATGGGTAGAGCCTCTGTAATAATTGAAGAATGAGAAGCAGTTGTATTTGAAATCTTTCCCCCTGTAGATGAAATCCTGTTGTTTGGATTAGAAGAACCAGAGATACTACAGACCACATTGTTTTTCAGAACCCTTAGACCAACATTATTGAGTTTTGCAGGGTGTCTGGGAATAGAGGATTTTGCAGGACCCTTTTGAATTTCAGAGTCCCTCGTGCTGTTGGGAGTCCCTCTAGACCTAGCTTTTGAAGATGTTGATTGGCTAATATATCCCTTTAAGACAAAGTAATCATTTTTGTTACAATTTCAGATAGAAATTTTCAAAAGCAAACTGCCCTGTAAAATTAGAATAAATACCTAAAAAAAAACCTAAAACCCTTGCATTCTCTAAATAAAAATGCCAAAACCAAGAAAACCCATTTGGACAAAAATTGGAAAATGCTTTCACTTGGCTATGGGGAACGCCATGCTTAGATTGGACAGATTCCTGATTTGTCAAATTGGAAAGAGGAACGTGTTTCCTAGATTTCCAAATAGGTGGAACAACGTGGCTCCGCAGTTCGCCATCTAGAGAGACTCTCTTCGGATTCACATTGTCCCTCCGTGGATTATCTTCCCGACAATGACCAATTGAGAATTGTAAGATTGATTCTATAACTAGCACATCCGACCTTTCACGTGGCAAGAATTGGATGAAGAAAAAACGATGGCAATAGAATTGGATTAGGAAAAAAACGATGCCAATAGAATTGGATTAGCAATTGTCTTTTTTCCCCGATCATTTCAATTTTATTTTTCAAACTATTTTATTTATTTATTTTTATTTCTTTCCTCGTATAAAAATGTTACCTTTTCAACCATCAAGGTAGAATTATTTGATTAATAAATTTATGGTAAAATTCTTTCATTAATAATTTTTTATTAAAGAATTTAAGTAATGAAAAAATTAGTTTTTATTATATATTTAACAAAAACCTAAAAAATTACTTACCAAAAATAACACAAATCAATAATTAATACTCATTAACATTAACATTATGCAATATACACCTCCTAGCATTCATGTTATCTGCAATTAAAATTTGAGTTTAGAAACAGGTTTTAAAATTTTGTTTTTCTAAATAGTAAAAACTAAAAATAAAATGACAGCATATAAAATTGCATCAAAAATACATTTTGAAAAATTGCTTACGCATTTGATTTGAGGTTTTCCCACACTGCTGCCCATTCACAATAAATCTTTGTCATTCAATGTGTATGCTTGACGAATTTGGGGAATATACCAAAGACGTGTATCCTAGCCACCCATCCTTCATAATGAATTCAGAGGCTCCAGTCCCCTTGGGCCACAAATTTCATTATAGTTGCAAATGACGTCGTTTCACATAATTTTAATCCCCGACTTTGTTCTGCCATTTTTCTGTCAAAAAATAAAATTATGCAAGGTGCTCGGGCCTGCCTGAAACCATCAACTCCCAGCAATAAATGCAAAGGTGAAACGGAAAATTAAGCAATTAAATCGATATATAGGAAAAATTGATGAAATAGGCACCCAAAGATAAAACTAATCATGGCACCAAGTTTTGTAAGAATCACCTTCAATAAAAATATTCTAATGAATATTTCATTTCATAAGAAGGCATCGACTCCTGTATCAACTTTGGGATCAACTACATGGAGAAGCATAATGAGAATCAACATCGACTCTTTACGCATACTTGTATTAATTAACAACATTACCACCTGATCACATCGACTTATACATGAAGTACACACATCGAGTGTATCAACTCTTGGGATCGACAAACACTTGTGAGCATTGTTGAAAAATGGATGTAGGTTTCCTGATATAACACAAATCATAAATGACACCCTCTAACATTATGCAATATACACCCATCATATCCATATTACTTGCAATTAAAATTTGGTTTAGAAACCACTTTCATTAAAGTTCAACCTCTAGAAAAATTAAGAAAAAATTAATAGCAACTTATAGAAATAGCTAAACATAAAAAATACGTCATTAATTTTTACCAAAATTAAAAAATCACTTCCTCTCACATATGACAAATTAGTATGCATTCAGGAAGTACTCACACCTCTCACACATGGAAAATTAGTACTAGCTCTTTCTTTGACAATTGGGTTATGCTCGAAAGCACAACAGACCTCTCTTCTCCCAAAGTTGTAGTGTTGCTTACCAAGTTTACTCTAGATCTTTTACTAAGGATAAATGATGTAGGGGAATCACTCTTAAATTGCAATGTGGCCATTCAAAAATTAAGATTCTAAATTTTACAAAAGGGAGTGGGTTTCCCTTAATTGAATCTCCATATGTTTAGGTTAGTGGTAATCAATTTAGTGAACTAGTTCTACAAAGAATCGAGTTAGCTTTGCCGTCAATGGAAGAGTTAAGTTATAAATAGGTTATTATGCAGTTGAATTCATTTAGGATATCTTGTGAAGCTATCAAATTGTTAGCAAAAATTTAGGAATTAACTTTCTAATTCTATATTTAGTTTCCTTCTCCTTTTGTATATATTCTGAATTAGTTTGTTAAAAGGTTAAATTCTCCGAGTAATGGAAAGGTTATTTCCATATGAGATTGTTGTAATCCCCAAAGTTAATCAATGAGTATTATAATTCCTGGGGGCTGCTCATGAATCTTACAAATATAACAATAATAAGTAGATTATGCAGTTTTAGTATTTGAGAAAGCATTATACTTTACTACAAAAAAAGAGATGCAACAGCAGGTAAAGACTTGCACAACTCCTCTCGTAAGTGTTTCTAGAAGGGGTACCGTAGGGAAAGTAAAGAGTCCAGGTCCCTCCCTTAAACCTTGAAGCGAGGAAATTCTTAGATATTATAACCTTCAGTCTGAAATACTGTACACAACATTTTTGGTCTACCAACCCTTGGAATTGCTAGTTCCTGAGTTTTATTTGTAAACATAGCAATATTATTATGAACTTGGGTAGGTCTGACCTATTTTTGGGGCTGCAACTTGTGAAAATCATGGGATATCCAATAATACATTTGATCCTTATGGCCTATTCTAGTGCATCTATAGGTGTAGAAATCCTCTGTTACTATAAGGGAATTATGATCTAGCCATTTCATCTCCACCACATCCACAAAAAAGAAAAAAAAACATGAATAAAAGAAAAACACAATAGATAATCAAGAAAAACACAGAACAAACCTGAAGGTCTAAACATTGATGCCATTCTGAAGGTAGTGGAGACCCAATGTGAAGCTCAATACCAATATTTGACAGTTTCAATTTTTGTCCACCGACACCAATCTCATCACCATGTTTAGAATTTCCTGAATTCCAACTCCATTTACTCTTCTTAGATGTGTCTTCAAGCATCTTCTTGTTAGTTTTACATCATATAAGATAGCATTATGATCTTAGGATCCTTTTATTGAGAGAATAACAAGCACAGCAATAAAACATAAGCACATCACAAGAGACAAGAGACAAGAGACACAAAGAGTTTTCCTCAAGGAAACCATAAAGGAGAAAACCCCGCAACTTCCTCAGAGATAGAATCAGCACCAAAATAGTAAAAGCCCCAAAATAGTAAGATGCACTCTCGACAGCAGTAGTCTTCTTCTTGTCTAGTCCCAGTGTATTTCCTTCCCCACTAATGCGCCACACTTGAGTGAGTGAGTGATATGTTGCAAGTGATAAATAGAGAGGCTCTCACTCTCTATTTATATTATTCCATTCACTTGAAGTGCACTCCAACATGTCGGCCTCACTTAACAATTACTTACTAGAGCCGACATCTCTAGGAGTGTCTAATAACCCTAGTGCCCCACCACTTGTGGGGACTTTGCCTCCTCCGACCAATAGGAGGGTAACACAATGGCGGGGACTATTGCCCCGACTTACAATGACTCACCTAGGGTCGACTTCACTAGGATAGTCTAATAACCCAAGGGCCCCATAACTATGGGAATTTAACCCTTGACCAATAGGAGGGTTACCCACAATGACTTGACATGAATTTCTCATTATAGAAACTTCCCAGAATAAACATCGGGGTATGACATGACTAAAATACATTATAGTACATTCCGGAATGAACATCAGGTTACAATAGATAATAAATATAAGTGAATACATTCCGAAGTTACAATTACATCAACACTCCCTCTTAACTGGGAAGGTATTCTCTCGACACAATTTATTAGCACAAGTCTTCTTCTCTGTATCATCTGGGTCATCGTCAGGTCTTCGTGATCTTCAAATTCATCATTATCTTCAAGTCATATTTATCTATAAGTCATCTTCATTTTCAATTCATCTTCATCTGGATCTAGATCATCACTCGATCTGGATCATCATCACTGAATCTAGATCATCACTCGATCTGGATCATCATCACTGGATCTGGATCATCACTGGATCTGGATCATCATAACTGGATCTGGATCATCACTGGACATCATCACTGGATTTGGATCATCTCTCGATCTGGATCAACATCACTGGACTGGATCTGGATCATCACTCGATCTGGATCATCACTGCTGGATCATCATCACTGGATCTCGATCATCACTCAATCTGGATCATCACTGGTGCTATCTCATGATTCTTCTCATCACAGGAAGTTCTACAAAGCCAGCCCTTTTTCATGTTGGTTGTAGGCCTACCCATCATGTAGGTCTTCTCCCAACACTTACATCTATCCTACTCATCAGAAAGGCACATCCATCCAGATAGGAACACATCCTATCACAGTGATGGAAGACTCCCATCCAGATAGGAACACATCCTATCACAGTGATGAGAGATTTCAGCACTTACATATGACCTACTTGTCAGAAGGGCACATCCATACAGACAGGAACACATCCTATCACAGTGATGGAAGACTCCCATCCAGACAGGAACACATCCTATCACAGTGATGAGAGATTTCAGCACTTACATCTGAGCATGTGGGAACACATCCCTCAGTCGCTCCAGAAAGGCTCTGCACTTACATCCATCCAGACAGGAACACATCCTATCACAGTGATGGAAGATCTTGCACTCACATCTGATCCTACGAGAACACATCCCCGCAGTCATATCAGAATGGCCCCTAGTCCTTGACTGAGCTACCTAGTAACTGACTAGGCGCCTCCATTCTCCTAGAGAATGGAAGTTTCCCTTACATTTGACCTGCTCGTCGGAATGGCCAACACTCACATCTGACATGGAAGGAACTTAATCCTTTAGCCATAACAAAATGGTTCAGCCCTTACATCTGATCAAGTGGGAACACATCCCTCTATCACATCAGAATGGCTACTAAGTCCTACACTGAGTGATCATGGTAACTGACCAGGTGCCTCCATTCCTAGAATGGAAATTGCCCTTACATTTGTCCTGCTCGACAGAATGGACAGCACTCATATCTGACATGGAAGGAACCAATCCTCTCACCATGACAAAATGGCTCAGCCCTTACATCTGACCATGGAAGGAACCAATCCTCTCACCATGACAAAATGGCTCAGCCCTTACATCTGACCATGGAAGGAACCAATCCTCTCACCATGTCAGAATGGCTATGGGTCTCATCACTTTCTCATGGAGGAAACCTCGATCTGGATAACACCAAGCTTCTCCCTAAAGTACTCGATCTTCAATCTAGACAATGGCTTCGTCAATACATCAGCTATCTATTCCTCTGTTGCAATATACTGGAGCTTCACTACTCCTCTCTACACCATATCCCTGATATAGTGGTACTTGATCTCGATATGCTTCGACTTGTCATGGAACACTGGATTCTCTAAAAACTTCACGCAACTCTGGTTGTCACAATGTATACAAGTAGCATCCAATTGGAGATCAAATATATCAGACAGTAGCTTCCACATCCATACTGCCTCACAACTAGTTAAACAAGCTGCGGCATACTTTGCTTCAGCTGTACTCAGTGCCACACAAGATTGCTTCCTGCTAAACCAAGAGATCACACCTGATCCCATATTGAAGCAACAACCTAAAGTACTCTTCCTGTCGATGGCACTACCTGCCCAATCTGAATCAACATAGCCCTCTAGGTTAATCTTTTGATTCGCATCATACTTGAGCCCATACTCAACTGTACCCTTCAGGTACCTCAGAATATGCTTTGCAGCAGTCAAGTGAACACTTCTCGGATCTGTCAAGTGCTGGCTCAAGGTGTTCACAGCAAAGCAAATGTCTGGTCTCATGTTCGTCAGGTACATCAATGACCCAATCATCTGATGATACATCATAGCATCAACTGACTCTGGTGAAGCATCACTCAATAGATTCAGGTTCGATGCCATAGGTGTGGCCATAGCTTTGCAGTCCATCATCTCAAACCTCTTCGGGATCTGTACTGCATACTTCCCTTGTCCAAGGAAGATTCCATCTGTACTCTACCACACCTCCATACCTAGAAAATAATGCATCAACACATAACAGGAGCATCACTGGTCTTCTGCCTTGAAGCAAAGGTTGGAATCTACTTTACTCTCAGTAAATCCTAGAGTCATCAGTAATCTGCCCATCCTGTCGTACCATGTCGAACCTCAAGATATTCTGTAGTCACTCCCTTTGAAGCGAAGCATCATACTCTCTCTGTCTTCTGTGATCCATGCACTTAAAACATTATGTACCAGAGTGACAAGTAGCTTCCTATGCTACTAATATTCTATGTGACCATCTAGTGTATAGACTTGCATCTTCAACCTTGTAGCGAAGGTTAAGATCTTCATCAGGCTCATCATGTATGTGTTATTCCATGGGATCTTCTGAAGTCATACAATGCCTTCTTTCATTTGCACACATGGTTATGCATGTCATGTGACTTCACTTCCAGTGGCTGCAAATGTCTCTTCATAGTCTATGCCTTCTTTTCATGAGAAGCCTTGTGCTACGAGTCTTGCTTTGTATCCTACGATGTTTCTATCTACTGCATGATGGAACTACGAACTTCTCTTTAGGTCTCGATACTACATCCTAGACATCATTCTTCTTGAACTGGTCTTCTTGGTTACTTCTTCATAGTTGGAATATTCTGCATTAATGATGTCACTGCATTCATAATATTATTCTTCATCTTGAATTGTCGTCACTTGTTCTTCGGAACAAGTCTTTATTCTTCTTTTCTTGTAGGCGATTATGTATGCGGTCTTTCCTACAAGTCAAATGCATTTGTATGGTTAGAAACATTTCATAAGGAATATTCATATTGGAAAATTCTTATGCATAAATATATGATCATGCAACTACTTTAGCCAATACAACGTTCATCCATATCTCACTGAAACTTTCTAGATGCCTTCCATCTCTACCAAGACAACATTGAGATTGTGCACTAATCCAATATGTCAGCAAAGAGGTTTCATTCTAGATAAGTAGCAATGGAGAGTTGTATAGCACCATGAGCTACTTACCCATCACATGCATATTAGTAGTATACTGTCATTAATGCAAACATCCTATCATGCATAATACATCAATTGAATATAACAAATGCATAACAAAACAATATCATGAAATGAAAATTGAATACTTATCTTTATTTGTTTCGTGGGTAGACTCCTTCTTGAGCCTTCAACTTCATCGCCTTCTTCATTCATAATAGCATCGCTTCTTATCCAAATTCTAGGGTGGATAAGAAGTTCTTCAAGAGTTGATATCTTTATATTCCTCATCGATTGAGGGATCTTCTTTGGATGGTGAGAGCTTGATATTCAATTGCTTCCATCTTATCTTCTTTTCTTATGATTCGAGCTTCTTCTTCTTCTTCCCAGAGTCTGCTGAAAGTAATCACTTCCTTCTAGAACACATTCCTTGAATGAATGAATTCCATGATCCTGGGAGGTCATTCAAGGTGGCCATCACCACTTCTGCATTCTTCACTTTTTCTTTTATCGCTTCAAGTTGTTCTTTTATTGGAGAGACCCTTATGACTACATGGTCTCTGCATTATGGATCTTCACATTCTTCAACTGGTTTCTTAAGGTCATATTCCGATTTCTGTTCTTCCCTTCAAATAGCTTGGTCAAGGAATCAAAACATCATCGGTGTCTTTAGGGAGACACTTGTAACACAAGTTAATTCATGACTGAATCAGCAATGATCTTCTTTGCCTTGACCAAGTTTTTCTTGAGTAAGGCTTTGAGCCTCATCTCCCTCTGGAACTAGAACCTCTATACTCATGTAGGTGTCCAATCCATTTTTCAGAGAGATCAAATACTTCTATGCTTGGAATTTTTCAACTTCACCAAGATTATCATCAAGCTGATGTGATAGATCACTTTTGAAATGAGAACCTCAAATGAAAATAGCAAAGGATTAGATCTTACCGATTTAAGGTGTCCGTCCTGGTTCTAGAGCTGGCTGATCTAGGGTTTGTCACAGAAACCCTAATTTTCAAAACTTGGAATATTTCAGATCTGATTGGATAGACAGATAGATCTCTTCAAATGGAGCTGTCCAATGTACTGCTTTTCTGAAAACAATGGAGGGAAGCTCCCGGAACAGGAAGCCCTATATTTCCAATTTCTTCTACAGAAATGCATATTACTGTTTCTATGATATCTCTGAAATTACTGCTCCTATGTGTCTGAAATTTATCATGGCGGTAACCTATCAGGTCTCTGATCCAACACCATAGGTTTCATCAGAATTGGTTTCACCATTTGGGATTTATGATCCTTTTCCCAAGGTGACCTGTTACGGGACTGTTCAAAACAACGAAGTTGTACAACATGCCACATGTCACTGGTGCATCTTATGAGTCTGATATTTGGACAAATGAAATTAAAGTCCTTTCCATTTATTTAACATCTTCAGTAATTCTATTTGGACCTCTTTATCCCAAGATATTGCAATTCTCCCCAGGTGTCCTGTTTAGGGATGGATTCTGGAAGAGGCTGGAACCCTAACTAGGAGGGATCATATCTCCCAGAATATAGCGAATATGAGGCTTATTTTTGGACACAGTGTTCATCAGGTTTTTATATTCTGCCCTTGAAATTTTCAGCTTCTGATACTTCTCCAACCTAGGAATATAGCGACTGTACCAAAACTTATCAGTTTTAGTATTTAGGGTTTTTCCTAGCTCGGGGTCAAACTAGGGTTTGACTTTCCTGGAGTTGTACCCAACCAAATTTCTTGATCCAGGTCTCTAAAATTCGGTTTTGATGAGGAGAAAAATCCTATGCTGGTCTCACTCAAAAAATCCTCTTTTGTAGAAATCCCTAATTTCCGCATCGAAAACTAAAAATGCTCGGAATCAAATTCTGCTTCGACAGAAAGATGCGCCCTTCAGTGGAGAGTCAACCTAGCATAATTTTGATGATGGATTGTGGAGAGAGACCCAAAAATTAAGAAGCCCTAGCTTCTGTATCTGCAAAATGTCTTCTTCTCAGGTTAGCTTTAATACCATGTTAGTTTTACATCATATAAGCTAGCATTATTAACTTAGGATCTTTTTACTGAGAGAATAACAAGCACAGCAATAAAACATAAGCACATCACAAGAGATAAGAGACAAGAGACACAAAGAGTTTTCCTTGGGTAAACCCTAAAGGAGAAAACCCCGCAACTTCCACAGAGATAGAATCAACACCAAAACAATAAAAGCCCCAAAACAATAAGATGCACTCTCGACAGCAGTAGTCTTCTTCTTGTCTAGTCCCAGTGTATTTACTTCCTCACTAATGCGCCACACTTGAGTGAGTGAGTGATATGTTACAAGTGATAAATAGAGAGGCTCTCACTCTCTATTTATATTCTTCCTTTCACTTGAAGTGCACTCCAACATGTCGGCCTCACTTAACAATTACTTACTAGAGCCGACATCTCTAGGAGTGTCTAATAACCCTAGTGCCCCACCACTTGTGGGGACTTTTCCTCCTCCGTCCAATAGGAGGGTAACACAATGGTGGGGACTATTTCCCTGACTTACAATGACTCACCTAGGGTCGAATTCACTAGGATAGTCTAATAAGCCAAGGGCCCCATAACTGTGGGGACTTTAACCCTTGACTAATAGGAGGGTTACCCACAATGACTTGGCATGAATTTCTCATTATAGAAACTTCCTAAAATAAACATCGGGGTATGACATGACTCAAATACATTACAGTACATCCCAAAATGAACATCTGGTTACAATAGATAATAAATATAAGTGAATACATTCTGAAGTTACAATTACATCAACACTTCTTAGATTTAGAAAAATTACTTGTAAATCTAGTCCTCTTAGCCTAAGTATTCAACACAATAGGGTAGGGTTGTGATTCATATAATGGGGCAAGGGTTTCATTTTTAGTGAGCACGACCCCGGCCTCAGCCTGTTCTCACCTTGCTTTGTAAATTCTCCTATCCATTCTTAAGATTAGCTCTGCTTGTCTGCACTGATGTCATTTCCCTCAATAAACCAAAAACTAAATGAAGCTTCACTTCATTGCATAAAAACCCCCGGTATGCAATAGGGAATCCACCGTTAGCTCAGGTATATCTTTCTAGTCTGTGGAAGCGTTAGGTGTGCTCTATAGCAGTTTACTAGGGGATCATGTGCCATACGTAGCAGTGTGGATTCCAGTTGGTCATGTAGGAAAATAATCCCTCCCTTTTCTATATAATTTAGGGATGGGCAGATCATATCGTATCCTTCTTTCCAATACGCAGGTGCAACATATCCATAGCCAGATGGTGTCTAAAGCAATAAAACAAGGATGTCCAAAGGCAAGGCATATAGGTGGAATTAGAGGTACTGACAGAGATTATCATTGATGGGAGATGCTACTCACAGCAGTAGGTGTGGATGCAATCCATGTCCAAGAAAAAGCGTACCTAATACTTCTTTATTTTGTTTGCTTTTGGATTAAGCCTAGTAACCAAACCCAAGGTCATCATGACTCCCTGTAAATCATATGTTATAACACTATATTTAGACCATATGGTATAATATGGTATAATGTGGAGCCTAAACCATAAGCGCCAATGTTTAAAACATATCACAAAGGCATATGTTTATATCCATTAAAACCATACCAATATAATGTAATTCATATGTTATAACACTATATTTAAACCATATGGTATAATATGGTATAATGTGGATCCTAAACCATAAGCGCCAATGTTTAAAACATATCACAAAGACATATGTTTATATCAATTAAAACCATACCAATATAATGTGTATTGTTATATTATTATATGCCACATCATAAATCTTAACCATATCTTTATCCAAGGTCATGCCATGAAGAGATTGTATGCAAGCGGTAATGTTAAACATATCCATTAAAACCATACCAATATAATGCGGATTGTTATATTATTATATGCCACATCATAAATCTTAACCATATATTTATCCAAGGTCATTCCACGAAGAGATTGTATGCAAGCGGTAATGTCAAACTTTATGTGTTATAACCATTTAACATAAAAAAAATGCCATCGTTTGAACTATGGAATTATAACGTGGCAAGGTTTAAATATAGGTTATGTTGGTATAGACATAATTGTGTTTTGTTAGTTTTATTTATATTACTAAAAATGATTTTAACTATTTTTTTAGTAATATTAATAATATATAGAAATATTAAACAATGTTAATTTTAACTTTTGATTATTTTTATTTTTTTATTTTTGAAGGTATTTGGTTTTATAAAGAAAAATTGACTAGTCAACAAAAAAAAACAAAGATAACAAGAAAAACAGAAACAAATTTATACATAAAAATATATATTATATATTTGTCAAAATAGGTTGTTTTAAATTGTGTTTTTTCCAAGGTGTAAATGAAAAAATTATGGAATCTCTATTTATTGAAGAATAAATTATATATTTTGTTCTAATTTATTGAAATTTAGATTATATATTTTGTTAAAATATAGCTTTTTAAATTGTTTTTCTAAATATAGAAAGAAACATGGTGGAATCTTTCTATATTAATGGTTTTTTTTTCATTGTAAAAAAATATGTAATTTGTTATTCATAAGAATCAAAATTACATCATAGTTGTTCATGTAAAATCCCCTTAAAAGTAGGATAGAAGAAAATATTGAATCCTTGGGAAAAAAATTACAATATCCAAAAATAAACGAGAGGGATTCTACCCATCAACCTATAGAAAGAAAAAATGCGGAAAAGACAAAATAACGGTGAGAAAAAAAATAGAAGGGCTCTGGAGAGTTGTCATGCAGATACAACCTAAAACTGTCCAAGGAAAAACCAAAATGGAGAAACTAGAAGAAGGTAAAGCGACCTTCAGTAATCATGATTTGAATCAAACTCTTTGTATAGGTGCCTAGAGGATAAAGAAAGAAAAAAATTCTTTAGGAGCCCAATCCTTTTCAACCAACAATCATAACTCAGCGACTGCAAATTGGTGAGACCTTTGGCCCAGTCAATTATGACCTTTGATTCGCCAAAAATAAAAAGCTAGAGAATATTTATTGTTTTTGCGAACCATAAGGCTAAAAGTTCAGAAAAAGTATTAGTGCCACTCCCAACACCCATCCTTAGCTTGAAACTATGAGAGTCATATATATGAAGGATCATGGTAGTACCACAATTTCCATCCTGCTCGGCCCCATCAAAGAATCCATATATAGTATCGGATTCCAACACTGGGATGATTCGAATCTTTTAAACTTTTGGGGAAAAATCTCTATTCCATTATAGAAAACTTGCCACAATCTAAGAAACAAGTAAACCTCCTTGCAATTTTTAATCACTTCTTCTAATGTCTGCTTCAGTTTTCCTTTGGAGCGTGTGAGGAATGTCGATGTGTAAAAACCAATGACCATTGCAAATAGTGGCATTGTAGGAGGGTGCTCATGCTTTTCCCAGGTTGAAAGCTCAAAATGCATATCGTTATGAGTGCATAGGCTGGAGATGGTGATAATTGCAAATATAAAGTGGAAGCAGTATCTTCAGCAGCATTGAGACTTATAAAAAACCATAACAACTGGTTATTAATTGGACTGCTGAACCATTAGAGGAAATTTCAACTCAAAATGGGCCTTTTAACTTTTATTCAAATTCCATGTCATCATGTGCTAGCCAATGAAATTGCTTTAAATTTGAAATACCGTATAGGTCTTAAACACTTTTTTAATATAAATTTGGGGATAGGTATCATAAAAAAAACTACTTTTTTTGTTTGTATTTTTGACATATCTCCCTGTGTTTTTACTCAAATTTTGATTCGGAGAGCTTGTTGGATGCAGAAATAAATTCTGCATCCAACGAGTACCCACTCGGCATACTTTTGACGGACCCCGCTACCCCAAAAACAAAAAATACTTGAGAAAATGAAATGATGATGTCATCATTCTATTTTTTCAGGTATTTCTTGTTTTTGGGGTAGCGGGGTCCATCAAAAGTATGCCGAGTGGGTACTCATTGGATTTGGAATTTAATTCCACATCCAACGAGCTCTCTCGATCGAAATTTGAGTAAAAACACAGGGAGATATGTCAAAAATACAAACAAAAAAGTAGTTTTTTTCTTTTCTTCCTCCAAAATTAATAAATATTATTTTATTATTTTAACTATTATTTTACTAGTTCATGTTAGGAGGCCCATTTTGAGTTGAAATTTCCTCTAATGACAATCGGAGCGGCAAGAACCATACCTTTGAAGCGCTCCGAATGGTCACTGCGAGATCTTGAACTGGCTTATTGTCTGCAAAAATAGGGTATCGAGTGCAAAAATAGGGGAGCAGGGGTCGAACGATACCTTTAGCCCAGAAATACAAAGTGACGTGTTTTTTTGGCCATGCATTGGATGCATTTGGTAAGTCTACGTGGAGGAGGCGCATTCGAATGGTCGGTTCTCAAGGGGATGTAGGGCTATAATGATTCTATCTAGTTAATGATATATATGGTACTGGTTCTAGTACCTAATTCATAACTGACGTAGGAACATAATTTTCCTTTGGAACGCGCTTAACCGGGTTTGCTTCAATGGTGTAGCAGGGATAAAGATGGTCAAGAGAAAATTCATGCAATTGCTTTGTTGGATCTATAAAGATTGAGGTGCATGGCATTAATATTACTAATAGAAGGCAGATAACTTACAAAATTTACACTTCATTGCCAAATTTACAATTTTTTATGACACAATTAAAAATGACTAACATAAATGACTAATTCATATTCTTCTAGCTAGTCATTTTTTTTATGTCGTGACTAAATTAGTCGTTTATTTTAGTCATTTTTAACTCTGTCACTAATTATCTAGTCATATTTGTTAACTGGTGACTAAATTAGTCATTAATTTTAGTCGTTTATAGTTGGGTCAATTAAAATTGTTCATATTTAGTAGTAAATCACTTGGAAAACCTGTGACTAGAATTTTTAGTCACCTAGTAGCTAATTCCTCATTTTGTACTAGTGCATGCATACCATCTAGCTGTTGTGTGGAAGAGGAGTTCCATGCAAAGATGAGGGACTTAAAAAGGTAAATCCCCTTAAACCCTATCTTGATAATTATGATTACAAGTTTTATACATGAAATATATGAGGATATTCCTGTTAGATTTTTATCATATAAGCTACCATTATGATCTTAGGATCTTTAACTGAGATAATAACATGCACAACAATAAAACACAAGCGCAACACAAGAGACAAGAGACACAAAGAATTTTCCTTGGGGAAACCATAAAGGAGAAAACCCCGCAACTTCCTCAGAGATAGAATCAACACAAAAATAGAAAATCCCAAAACATAAAGATGATCTCCACAGCTTCTCTCTCTCTCTCTCCCACTGAGAGAGATTCTCCTCTCTCACTCATGCGCCCCAATGAGTGAGTGTGAGTGTGATAAATAGAGAGGCTCACTCTCTATTTATATTCTTTCATTAACTTGAAGTGCACTCCAACATGTCAACCTCACTTAACAATTACTTACTAGAGCTGACATCTCTAGGAGTGTCTAATAACCCTAGTGCCCCACAACTTGTGGGGACTTTTCCCTCTGCTCAACAAGGAGGGTTAACCTTGACTTAGATGGTGGGGACTATTTCCCTGACTTACAATGACTCACCTAGGGTTGACTTCACTAGGATAGTCTAATAACCCTAGGGCCCCACAACTATGGGGACTTTAACCCTTGACCAATAGGAGGGTTACCCATAATGACTTGACATGAATTTCACATTATAGAAACTTCCCGATTGAAACATCAGGGCATGACATGACTCAAATACATCCAGGAATAAATATCGGGTTACAATACATAAGAAATACAGATGAATACATTCTGAAGTTACAAATACATCAACACTACCTCTTAACTAGGAAGGTATTCTCTTGACACAATTTATCAACACAAGTCTTCTTCTCTGTATCATCTGAATCATCGTCAAGTTCTCATAATATTCATATTCAAGTCTTCTTCATCTTCAATTCATCTTCATCTTTAGGTCATCTTCATCTTTAGTTCATCTTCATCTTCAATTCATCTTCATCTGGATCTAGATCATCACTCGATCTGGATCATCATCACTGGATCTGGATCATCACTGGATCTAGATCATCATCAAGTCTAGATCATCACTTGATCTAGATCATCACTACTGGATCATCAAGTCTAGATCATTACTTGATTTGGATCATCACTGAAGCTGGATCATCATCACATATGGATCGTCACTTGATCTGGATCGTCATCAAGTCTGGATCATCACATCTGGATCACTTGATCTGGATCATCATCAAGTCTAGATCATCATCATATGCTATCTCATAATGGTGCTATCTCAATTCTTCTCCTCACAGGAAGTTCTATAGAGTCAATCCTGTAGGCCTACCCTTCATGTAGGTCTTCATCAGCACTTATATCTGACACTTAAGTTAGAATGGCCCGCCCAGCTCTTACATCTGACCTCATCTTGTCAGAAAGGCATTCCCAACACTCACATCTGACCTCATCTTGTCAGAAAGGCCCAGCACTCACACCTGACCATGTTTAAACACATCGTGCCAGAATGGCTCAACACTTATATCCGACCATGTGAAAGCACATCGCATCAGAAAGGCTTTGCACTTACATCCAACCTCATCCTATCAGAAAGGCACATCACTTACAATTGACCATGCTTGAAAGCACCACATCGAAAAGGATCAGCACTTACAATCCAACCATGCATGAAGCACCGTGTCGGAAAGGGCTCAACACTTACAATCTGATCATGCATGAAACACCGCATCAAAAAGGGCTCTATAGTTACAATCCGACCATGCAAAAAGCATCACATCATAAGGGGCATGCGCTCACATATGATCATGGAGGAACTAATCCTACCATCGCATCAAAATGGCCCCCAGTCCCTCACTGAGCTACATGGTAACTGACCAGGCACCTCCATTCCCAGAATGGAAGTTGCCCTTACATCTGACCTACTCATCAGAATGGCCAACACTCACATATGACATGGGAGGAACCTAATCCTTTAGCCATGATAGAATGGTTCAGCCCTTACATCTGATCAAGTGGGAACACATCCCTCTATCACATTAGAATGGCTTCTCAGTCCTAGACTAAGTTTTCCTCGTAACTAACCAGATGCCTCCATTCCTAGAATGGCAGTTGCCCTTACATTTGTCCTACTCGACAGAATGGCCAGCACTCATATCTGACATGGAAGGAACCAATCCTCTCACCATGACAGAATGGCTCAGCCCTTATATCTGACTTACTCATCAGTATGGCTATGGATCTTAGCACTCATATCTGACATGGAAGGAACCAATCCTCTCACCATGATAGAATGGCTGAGCCCTTACATCTGACCATTGAAGGAACCAATCCTCTCACCATGTCAGAATGGCTATGGGACTCATCACTTTCCCTTGGAGGAAACCTTGATCTAGAGAACACCAAGCTTCTATCTAAAGTACTCAAACTTCACCCTAGCTAATGGCTTCGTCAATACATCAGCTATCTGTTCCTCCATCGCAACATACTGGAGCTTCACTACTCCCCTCTGTACCATATCCCTGATATAGTGATACTTGATCTCGATATGCTTCGACTTGTCATGGAACATTGGATTCTCTGACAACTTCATGCAACTTTGGTTGTCACAAGTAGCATCCAACTAGAGATCAAATATATTAGATAGTAGCTTTCGCAACCATACTGCCTCACAACTAGCTGAACAAGCTACAACATACTCTACTTTAGCTATACTTAGTGCCACGTAGGATTGCTTCCTGCTAAACAAAGAGATCACACCTGATCCCATACTAAAGCAACATCCTAAAGTGCTCTTCCTATCAATGGCACTGCTTGCTCAATGTGAATCCACATAATCTTTTTATTCGCCTCATACTTGAGGCCATAATCAACTGTACCCTTCAGGTACCTTACTACATGCTTTACAACCATAAGGTGAACATGTCTTAATGTGTTCACAGCAAAGCAAATATATAGTCTCGTATTCGTCAGGTACATTAAGGAACCAATCATCTGACGATACATCATAGCATCAACCGTCTCTGGTTGAAGAAACACTCAATAGCTTCAAGTTGGATTCCATAGGTGTGGTTATGTAGTCCATCATCTTGAACCTCTTCAGGATCTCTACTGCATACTTCCTTTGTCCACACCTCTATGCCTAGAAAATAGTGCATCGACACATAACAGGAGCATCACTGGTCTTCTGCCTTCAACCTTGAAGAAAAGGTTGGAATCCACTTTACTCTTAGTAAAGCCTAGAGTCATCAGTAATCTATCCATCCTGGCGTACCATGTTGAACCTCAAGATATTATGTACTCCCTATGAAGCAGAGCATCATACTCCCTCTGTCTTCTGTACTATATGCACTGAAGCATTATGTACTAGAGTGACAAGTAGCTTCCTATGCTACTAATATTCTATGTATCCATATAGTGTATAGACTTTCATCTTCAACCTTGTAGCAAAGGTTAAGATCTTCATCAAGCTGGCTGCAAATGTCTCTTTGTATTTTATGCCTTCTTTTCATGAGAAGCCTCGTGGTACGAATCTTGCTTTGTACAATGTTTCCATCTACTGCATGATGGAACTACAAACTTCCCTTCACGTATCGATACTATATCCTAGACATCATTTTTCTTGAACTGGTCTTCCATTTCTTCTTGGTTACTTCTTCATAGCTAGAAGGTTCTGCATCAATGATGTCGCTGCATTCATCATATTATTCTTCATCTTTAACTATCATCACTTGTTCTTCAGAACAAGTCTCATCCTTCTTTGCTTGTAGGCGATTATGTATGTGGTATTTCCTACAAGTCAAATGCATTTGTATGGTTAGAAACATTTCATAAGGTATATTCATAATGGCAAATTATTATGCATAAATATATGGTCATGCAACTACTTTATCCAATACAACATTCATCCATATCTCACAGAGACTTTCTGGATGCCTTCCATATCTACCAGGACAACATTGAGATTGTGCACTAATCCAATATGTTAGAAAAGAGGTTTCATTCTATATAATTAGTAATGGAGAGTTGTATAGCACCATGAGCTACTTACCCATCACATGCATATTAGTAGTATACTGTCGTTAATGCAAACATCCTATCATGCATAATACATCAACTGAATACAAACAAATGCATAACAAAAAAATATCATGAAATGACAATTTAATACTTATCTTTATTTGTTTCATAGGTAGAATCCTTCTTGATCCTTCATCTTCATCGTCTTCTTCATTCATAATAGCATTGTTTATTATCCAAATGCTAGGATGGATAAGAGGTTCTTCAAGAGTTGAGTCCTTCATATTCCTCATCGCTTGACGGATCTTCTTTGGATGGTGAGAGCTTGATCTTCAGTTGCTCCCATCTTCTCTTCTCTTCTTATGAGTCAATTTTCTTCTTCTTCCCAGAGTCTGCTGAAATTAATCACTTTATTCTGGAACACATTCCTCGCATGAATGGATTTGTGATCCTAGGAGGCCATTCAAGATGGCTATCACCACTTCGGCATTCTCCTCTTCTTCTTCTACTGCTTCAAGTTGTTCTCCATTCTGGATCTTCACATTCTTCAACTTGTTTTCTCAAAGACATCTTTTGATTTATGATATTCCCTTCAGATAGCTTGTTTAAGGAATCAAACATCTTTGGTGTCTTTAGGAAAGACATTTATGGTACAATTTTATCCGTGATTGAATCAACGATGATCTTCTTGGCCTTGACCAAGTTCTTCTTGTGTAAGGCTTTGAGCCTCATATCCCTCTGGAACTGGAATCTCTAAACTCATGTAGATGTCCAATCCATTTTCTTCAGAGAGATAATATACTTCCATGCTTGGAATTTGTTCAACTTCACCAAGCTTATCATCAAGCTGATGTGATAGATCACTTTTAAATGAGAACCTCAAATGAAAATATCAAAATATTAGATATTACCGATTTGAGGTGTCCGTCCTAGTTCCGGAGCTGGCTAATCTAGGGTTTGTTAGAGAAACCCTAATTTTCAAAACTTGGAATATTTCAGATATTATTGGATATAAATATATATCTCTTCAAATGGAATTTTCCAATGTACTCCTTTTCTGAAAACAGTGAAGGGAAGCTCCCAGAACAGGAAGCCCTAGTTTTCCAATTTCTTCTGCAGAAATGCCTATCACTGTTTCTGTGATATCTATGAAATTACTACTCCTATATGTCTGAAATTTTGTACTGAGGTAACCTCACCTATCCCTGATCCAACAGCATAGTTTTCATCAATATTTATTTCACCAATTGGGCCTTATGATCCTTTTTCCAAGGTGACCTGTTACAGGACTGTTCAGAACAATGATGTTGTACGGACTTCTACGTGTCACTGTTTCATTTTATGGATCTGAAATTTGGAACAAAGAAATTACAGTCCATTCCATTTCTAGAAAATATTTAGGAATTCCATTTGGACCTCTATATCCCATGATATTTCAATTCTCCCCAAGTGTCCTTTTTAGGGATGAATTATAGAAGAGGCTGGAACCCTAACTTGGAGGGATCATATCTCCCAGAATATAGCGAATATGAGGATGAGTTTTGGATACAGTGTAAATAAGGATTTTATCTTCTACCTCTACAATTTTCATCTCCTGAACCTTCGCCAATCTCAGGATATATCGAATGTACCAAAACTTAGAATTTTTAGTATTTAGGGTTTTTCTAGCTCAGGGTCAAACTAGGGTTTGACTTTCCTGAAGTTCCACCCAACCAAAAATCTTGATCTAGGTCTCTAAAATTCGGTTTTGATGAGGATATTAATCCTATTGTGGGCTCACTCAAAAATTCCTCTTATGTAGAAAGCACTAATTTCTGCACCGAAAACTGAAAATGCTCAGAATCGAATTCCGCTTCGATAGAAAGATGCACCCTTCAATGGGGAGTTAGCCTAGCATAATTTTGCTGATGGATTATGGAGAGAGACCCAAAAAGTAAGAAGCCCTAGCTTCTATAGATACACAATGTCTTCTTCTCAGGTTAGCTCTGATACCAAGTTAGATTTTTATCATATAAGCTACCATTATGATCTTAGGATCTTTAACTGAGAGAATAACATGCACAGCAATAAAACACAAGCACAACACAAGAGACGAGACACAAAAAATTTTCCTTGGGGAAACCATAAAGGATAAAACCCTGCAACTTTCTCAGAGATAGAATCAGCACCAAAATAGAAAATCCCAAAACATAAAGATGATATCCACAGCTTCTGTCTCTCTCTCTCCCACTGAGAGAGATTCTCCTCTCTCACTCATGCGCCCCAATGAGTGAGTGTGAGTGTGATAAATAGAGAGGATAACTCTATATTTATATTCTTTCATTCACTTGAAGTGCACTCAAACATGTCAGCCTCACTTAACAATTACTTCCTAGAGCTGACATCTCTAGGAGTGTCTAATAACCCTAGTGATCCACAGCTTGTGGGGACTTTGCCCTCTGCTCAACAAGGAGGGTTAACCTTGAATTAGATGGTGGGGAATATTGCCCCAACTTACAATGAATCACCTAGGGTCAACTTCACTAGGATAGTATAATAACCCTAGGGCCCCACAACTGTGGGGACTTTAACCCTTGACCAATAGGAGGGTTACCCACAATGACTTGACATGAATTTCACATTATAGAAACTTCCCGATCGGAACATCGAAGCATGACATGACTCAAATACATCTTGGAATAAAAATCGGGTTACAATACATAAGAAATACAGATGAATACATTTCGAAGTTACAAATACATCAACAATGCCTAGCATGCATAAGATATTACATGTTGGTAATACATTTATAATGAGCCACTAATGATAATTATTGCATTGGTGTTGGCATTAGTGGAAGAACCAGCGAAAACCTGGACATGATGGAGTATGTTGTTGATGCTGATGAATGTGACCAGAAACCCTATGAAGAAAGGGATAAGGCCACATGTCCAGAATCAAAAGTTTGTGAGCAAATTCTGCAATCTTTTGCAAAGGACCAACCAAACTGTTAATGTCAAGGGTGTAAGTAGGACCCATGAAGGTAAGAGCTTGATTATGACAATTAAATGCAGTGATAAAAGAAAGAGGTCTCATACCATGTGGGTATTTGAATTTTATACTACATTCATATAGAAATATGTTATGCCTGCATGAGCTTAGTAGCCCAAGGAAAGTAAGAACTGATGGTATTGATTATAGTAATGCATCCTATATGAAGTAGTCATGGTTCAGCCATGCATGGTATGTTGAATGCATAGTTAATGCAAGGTAGCATTGAGTGGATATGCATTGAATGGATGCATATGAAAAGTATGAGTAAAATTTGTATATATGCATACATACGTATGAGTGCAAATGTTGTGATGCATTGCATGAATGCATTGAGATAGTGCATGCGATACTATGCATAACTAATGGCTGAAATGATGAATTGATGAAAATTCTAGAACCATTTCAAGAGTTGGTATGAATGCAGGATAATAAGTGCATGAAGAGGGTAGTCATGATCAATTGGCTACCAGAAATGCTCTATGGAGGGGCAAGGTGGTGCAATGATATGCTTGTGAAGTAAGGAGTATCTAAACAATTCATTTAAATTGCATAAATGATGTGACTATACCTTGCAAATGCTAGTATGATAGTGATTGTGTGAATTAAATGAGTTTTGGTAATATTGATGTGATTAACAGCCGGAAGTATTTGAATTTTTAAAATTCTGAAAATGCTTCAGTGATTGTTGCAGTAATGAAAAAGTTATATGCATCAAGACTTACTAAGTGTTTGGCTAATTGAGGTTCAGGTTTCAGGTAGATTGTTGAGGCATGGAAAAGTGGGTAAGACCATGACAAAGGCAGAAATATACCATGGGGAAGAGCCAAACCTCATGAGAAGAGTCTCATGGCTGTGATAATAGTTGTATGCATAATGAGTTGTAAATTTGAATTTGAGAAATTGCTGACAACTACTAATCACTATTGCCTTGCATGATATTGTGCCAGGAGGACGCATTGTAAGTAGGTATTCATGTTATGCTAGTAAGCATGAGATTATAATGGGTATAGTGTTGCTGCTTACAAGAGACCCACAAATGAGGATCACCTCATTGCCAAGCAAATCAATTTCTGTAGTAAACATAGTGCAAATTCTCATTGAATTTAATTAATAATGTTATTGCTTGGTTATGGAACAATCAAATTTGGATTGTATTATCCGATAATGATGGACTGATTGGCTATTTGATGAATGTTCCAGGGGTACATGCTGCAAGAAGACCATGTGTGATGGCATGCATGAGCCAAACTTCATGGGAAGGTTTTCCCTTATCTTGAAAATGGGTTTCGAGGGAAACTCCATTGGACATTTTGGAAATGTCTCATTTGCACTACATGTTTGGTAAGAAACATGAGTGATATGGTATGGGTTATGTCGGTAAGACATGCATGGATACAAAATGTAAATAGGAATTGGGATGGCAAACCGAGGGACTGTCAACTGAGAGAAGGGAGCCCCCATTCCTCCTTAATGAAGGAATACTACCTCGACAAGTGGATAAGTGTTCTATGGCCCTAGCTAAGAATATGCATGTCAATTGTTAAATTCAATATGCACATCATGTTTTGATTTTATTTCCATTATGGTAGATTGCTTGAGTATGAATAGGACCTACATGGCACACACTGGAAAAGGGTGCACACTCTTTCGATGTTGGATCATGGAAGGGTTTTCAATATTGATTACACCCTAGGGAGTGGACGCATTCCTAGTGTCTCAATACTTGATAGTGAATGATATGAAATATGATTACAATTTTAGAGAAATAATGTTGATGAGTTGCTTATATTGTTTGTATTGTCAAGCTAAACAGATGCAGTCTGGTGTTGCACAGTAAATGGACAATGGATTGGGCTCATCCTACACCCTAC